>JAOQMS010043772.1:0-11274 GCA_027563885.1 Erythroxylum longipes
CCTCCAGGAGATATAATTGGCCTTCGAGGTCTTCATGAAAGTTGTAGTTTTTGAAGTCCTCTTCCAAAATATCCAAAAAACCCCAAATTGGATGTCTATAGAAAAAGTTATGCCGACAACCCGAAGCACGTATACATGTAAAGATTGGACTCACTAACGCTGTTCCTTGAGGTTTTCGGGTTGAAGTGGATAAATGGATTAGTTGACTATTCGAAGAGTTGAGCTGAAATTAGAAAGGGGAGTTTTGAGAAGATGAACCGATAATGGTTAAGGTGTTCGGTATTGGAAAAAGCTCACATTTTATGATATTCTGCATGAAAGTTGGGGTCCAAGAACGGGCCCCGACAATGCATGATATGTATATCACTTAATGCAATCAATCAATTCAGCAATGCAAACATTTTATCACACATCATAATAATTCATAATATAACATATTCTAAGCCTAGGAATCCTCGAAATTTATAGGCTTTGATACCAAAGATGTTGGACCTGGGTCTCAGAATTTAATTAATGGCCTCATTACGAGAGGATTCGGAGAAGATCAAATGAGAAAAGAAATTAAAAATAAAATAAAATAACAAAAAGAAGTCAAAAAGTCACAGATTATGACTAAGAAAATTTCACCTGATAAATAAAAAGTCAAGGTCGTGACTAAAAGGAGATACAACCGTGACTAATAAAAAGAATTAAAGTCATGGTTGTGACTAAAAGAAGTCACGACCATGAGTGAGAGAAGTCACATCCGTGCTTCAGACATGGCACAATCATGCTAGTGCACAACCGTGCACTTTTGTTATTTAAAAGGGGACAGTGCAAGATCGTGCTAGTGCAAAATCATGCCCTTTCATCTTGAAGGGCCAATGCACTCCTGAGATTTAAGGGCTTTGACACGATTGTAAATGTCATAACTCTCAATTCTGATGTCCAAAAATTACAACCTATATACCATTAGAAAGCTAAGAGAATAAGCTATAACTTTGTCTAATTCTACCTAGATCAACACAGTTTGTTCGTGGAAGTCAAAACACAATTTCTGTCCCCGTTTTTCTCTACTACTTATATGAACTTCTATACATTTTCCAAAAGACCCGAATCCAACAAGCACTTTACATACTCACAAAACTCCTAACATAACAAACTCCCAATGTAACATTGTACTTAAGAGAAATCTATCCAATATCCATTAGACAACATACAATTTTATTCCTAGCCCAAATTAACAACTTAATAGAGAAGAAAATTTGAACATGTTTAAAAGAGAAATCCTTCAACTCTTCTTCCATTTCCCAAACAAAACAAAGTTTTAATTCTCAAACAATGCAAAGTTTATACATAACTTTAATTACATATCAAGAGTCGAAACAGTAACATAATCCAAAAATACAACATGAATGCTCATACTTGATATGCTTACAAAGCCACCAAAAATGATCAAACTAACTTAGTTACAAAAATAGATTTCGTGGAGTTTACCTAAGTTTGCAAGGTTCAATGATCTGCTTGTTCTGCACCTGAGGAATGGATAATGATAGGATGAGCTACGAAGCTCAGTGGCTAATACGTTTATAGTCATTAGTGACGAACCACACTTACAACCAAGCATATACATATATTTATATCACATTTTAATCTAACAATCAGATTATCCACAGTTCAAGCTTATAAACAAACATGTTATCATATAAATAGGATTATGTATTTTTCAATCATCAAAACGTAGCATTTAATTGCATCACATGCTCAACAATTCAAAATGAAATACACACATATAATGGCTTAAGAGAATCCCATGGAACGAAATGGGGAAACCGAAGTTTACACTATGAACGAAATGAGTCCATTTCTTGGGAGTTCATATGCCACAAGCGGGCAGCAGGAAAAAAGGTTTAAGTCAACATGCACGTGACGATCGAAATGATATCTCTCTTGCCCATACAAGCAAATTTCGATGCTTAACTCATTTCATCATATATTCATACTTTCATGTTTCTTGTGATTTTTCTTCTTTTCATTTATACAAAATGTTGTAAAATCTTTCAAGATATAACAAGACAACAAATCACAGGGCATTTTCCCACGTTCATAATGATTCAAAGACAAGAATTTAAGGATATAAACATGTAAGAAATCAGCCCATCATCACAATAACCATAAACATGTTACCCACCTAATTAATAATAACTCCAACTCAAGTTCACCTTTCCTCTTGCTCTTGGATTTGATTTTCCTGATTCCCTTCAAACAAACAAACTTTCATTCAACTAATATACTATAGAAAATCCCCAAAGCTCCAATATCCAAAAATAAGCTTAGACTTAACCTACTCATGATTTATATAAGTTAGAAGAACTAAGATCTAGTTGAAAATTCATGAAAAACTAAGAAAATAGATTTCTTGGTTCTCTTCTTTCTCCCTTCATATTCAGCGCACAAAAACTGTAGTTCCTTCTTCTACTAAAGCAAAAAGAATAAACAAAGAATACCTAAAAACTTAGCTGAACCTGTTCCTTCCTCTTCTTTCTCCTTTCTCTTTTTTTTTCTTCTTCTTCTTTTCAGTTTCGGTTTCTGCTCTTCTTTTTTCTAGTTTCTTCTAGGTTTTTCTACGAATTTCCCTCTTTCTTACTCTTTCTTACTTCTCTCCTATGACTTTCCACTCTTTCTCATTTCTTTTCTTATTAATCTAAGACAACTTTTGTCTTTCCAAGCTTACTCTTCCATGTTTAATCTAATACCTTCTAATTCCTTAACTTAATTCTAACGTTTCCATTAATATATGGAAACACATAATTTGATAAAAATTTTCTAGGCAAAGTGAGAGAAGTCACGGTTGTGACTTCTCAAGTCACAACCGTGCAAACTAGGAAAAATGTGCGGGGTCCAACAGTGCGCCTTTCTTTAAACAGCTAATGACTGTAGATTTAATTTAAATCTATAAATCAGATTCTTCCCATCTAAACGCTCAAAGTTCCCAGCAAGTACTTCACCTCCCGCCTCTCATCTAAAAAATAACCCCGTCATTTTTCCCTACTCAACACAAGTTTTCCTTCAATTTTTTGCACTTTCTCAGCATCCATAAATGTCTCTTAACTTAATTCTCACTTCTTGCAATGGCTCGTGTGAAACAAACAGTAAGAATATCCACCAGTGGCAAGGCTCCAAGGAAGCAGCTTGCCACTAAGCTGCGTGGAAATCGACTCTAGCCACCAGAGGCATGAAGAAGCCCCATAGATTTAGACCAGGAATTGTGGTTGTAAGAGAGGTCAGGAAGTACTGGAAGAGGACGGAGTTGTTGATCCAGAAGCTTTCGTTCCAGAGACTGGTTAGGGAAATTACCCAATGCTTCAAGACTGATTTGAGATTCTAGAGCAGCGCTGTCACGACTCTTCAGGAGGCAAGTGAGGCAAACCTTATTGGGTTATTTGAGGACACCAATTTGTGCGCAATTCATGCCAAGAGAGTTACTATAATTCCTAAGGATATTCAGCTTGCTCGTAGGATAAGAGGCGACAGGGCTTAATTCTTGGGTTGTTTTGGGGGCTTTAATCTCTGCTCTATACCTCTTCCTTTCGGATATTTACTTTTTATCTTAACTTTTTAAAAGTTTTTAGGTTAGTACATGTTGTTAAGAGTGTTTTAACGTGAAAACCAATGGAAATGTAGTGGTTTGCAGTGCATTCGATAACGCACCTTATATGTTTGTCAAAAGTCCACTCGTACAAGTGCATCTTTTCAATTTTCAATCTCTCATGACTCAAATTCTTCTAAAACCTAAATCTATCAGAATTTGAATAGATTATGATATCCAATCTCTATTCTTTAGCATCCTTGCAATTAATAATATCATGATTAAAATTAAAATTAAATTGTTAAATTTTATAATATTATTTGTGACAAACACATTAGTGATAAATTAATTGTAACATATATTCTTTATTTAGTGACAACATTATTGTAACATACAACTTTCATATCTGTGACAAATTTTGTTAGGCAATATAGCCACTGATGCAAATTTCTTTTACAGCTAATGTAATTTTGTTAATGAATTGATATTTTTATTTGTGATAATAGTAAACACATTAGTGACAATACTTTTTGTAAGAACCAATTTTCATTTTTGTGACGAAATGATGTTAAAACTATTTTATTAAAATATTAGTGACCAAGAAGTAATGGACACTGATCAAAAAATTATTAGTGACAAATATTTTGTCACGATTATTAATTATTTTAGTGGCGATACTGTTGTAACAATAAAATGAAGTACTGTTACGACTATATTCATCACTACTTTATATTAATTGTGTCGAAAAACTTGTCATAAATATGTAAAGTTGCTATGACCATATATTGTTGCCACACATTCTATAGGTTTTAGTGTCAGCACTTTTGTCACAATATAATTAAGTCTTATTACGACTTAATTCATCACTACTTTATATTATTTGTGACGATAAACTTGTCATAAATATGTGAAGTTATTGTGACCATATAGTTTTGTCACAAATTTCACAAGTTTTAGTTACAGCATTTGTGTCACAAATTTGTTGCATAATTGTAACCATTTCTTAAATTAGTCACTATTTTATAAGTGACGGAGGTATTTGTGACGGGAGGTGACGACTTCAAAGATTGGACACTATTAATAATAGTGACTAAAATTGCTGCTTTTAGTGACAACTTTTACTTTCACTAAAAATACAATTTCTTATAGTGACGAAATGATGTTGACACTTTTTTATTAAAATATTAGTGACCAAGAAGTAATAGACACTGATAAAAAAATTATTAGTGACAAATATTTTGTCACTATTATTAATTATTTTAGTGGATATACTATTGTAACAATAAAATAAAGTACTGTTACGACTATATTCATCACTACTTTATATTATTTTTGTCGACAAACTTGTCATAAATGTTTAAAGTTACTATGACCATATATTGTTGTCACACATTCCATAGGTTTTAGTGTTGGCACTTTTGTCACAATATAATTAAGTTTTGTTACGACTTAATTTGTCACTACTTTAAATTATTTGTGATGATAAACTTGTCATAAATATGTAAAGTTATTGTGACAATATAGTTTTGTCACAAATTTCACAAGTATTTGTGTCACAAATTTGTTAAACAATTGTGACCATTTCTTAAATTAGTCATTATTTTATTAGTGATGGAGGTATTTGTGATGGGAGGTGACGACTTTAGAGATTGGACACTATTAATAATAGTTACTAATATTACTGCTTTTAGTGACAAATTTTACTTTCACTAAAAGTACAATTTCTTGTAGTGTTAACTACTACATCTTGTCGTTAGTAGTGTAGAGAGTTCAGTTGAATTATTGGACAAGACATTTACCCAATGAATTACCTGTGTATTTATTTGCTTTGTAAGATTAGGTGCGCCAAATAAAGAGAGTTACCTACCAATGATCACAAGGTTTATGTATTTGCTTTGTAAGATTAGATATCAAGAGAGTTACTTATCTAGTATCTCCATGTTCAATATTCCTTCACCAGGCCCTTCCTCTAACCTTGAGCTTTCAACCCCTCCAAAAAATGGAGCCATCAAGATATAACCTCGTACTTGAACCGATGCCAATTGAGTTATACTGACCCCTATACGAACCACCATATGGTATGCAATATTATGCCCGGAAGAATCACCCATAACAAAAACTCAGTAAAAGTTAACCTTGTCCACACTCAACCATGGATCACTATTCTTACCCAAAGCTTGAACTTGCAACCACTACAGACACTAACTCCGTTGTCGACAGTAGGCAGAAGCCTGTGCTCTAGAGCCAAGATAAGGGCATTAAGACTAGAGGCCAGCCAAAGACAACAATTGTGGCAGTTAGGCCACAGCCGTGAGTCGACAAAAAAACCACCTTCATGTATGAAAACTAAAATAGGAAGCTTTGCCTTAGAGGGTGAAGTTGGCTTGTAAAGACGAAGATGGAGGTCAAGTTGTTTGTTAAAGATACAGTCTTTGAAGAGGACCGAGTTGTCACTTACAATTGACATGGGAAACTCTATCTTTGCTAGACCTAAAAATGGTGCCATCGTTGTAGAGTTGGAGGACTCCCATGCAAATCTTTGAGGAAGAGAGGAAGCGAACCCTGTAAGACATTTTTGCCCTTAAAGGCAATTTTGTAATTTTCCTATTTGATGGACAGTTATTAATTGTAATTTTGGTTTTTCAATAAATTATCAGTTAAGTTATGTAATTTGATCTAGATAAGGGTAATGAAGTGACCTAATAAATGATCTAGATTAATGGGTCAAAGTTCGGGTGAAAAATGGATCCCTTTTAATATGAACCTGGTCCATATCGACCTTGTGATGGGGAAGCTCGATATGGAAGCTATATAAATAGGTTATGATCTCCTAAAATTGCTCATATCAATCGTAAGCACACAGTTCTCTAATTCGTTAAGAGAGCTTACGTATTGAGAAAACTATAGAAAGGCCCAAACCATATGCCGGCGAATACTTTCCGTAAAGGTTCTGGGAGATTAGAGCTCGTTTGGTGCCCAGAAACTGCTTCAGAACAAGAGATGGAATTGAAATCAGGTATTCCGTATTCTTTCATTTTTAATCCTTTCATGTACGATCTTAGATATGTAATAAAGCCTGTACTACATATTACACGTAGTATCAGAGCAATTATGTGATCGGATTGTCGATAACGAAGGTTTTTTGGTTTTTCATCTCATATGGTTTTTCTTTGTTTTTGATTCATTTTTTAGTTTTTTTACGTATATAATTACATATAAGTGATATACATAAGGCTAGATATAAAAAACAGGCCAAACGGAGCAAAAAATGGCATTTTAGGACGTCAGAAATCACCTCCAGTGTCGAAGGCGCGACACAACGTCGGGCTCATATAGTGGCGCTACAGAGCACGGAGAGAGGCGGTACGTATGCATGTGCCAATCACATGCCGCCGCATCTTTCCAAGACACGGCCTGCACTCCCACAGGCGTGGATATGCGGGCGCGTGAGAAGCATGTGCCCATCCAAACTGGACACGTGGACCGACGGATCGACAACATGTGGAGGCACCTACAATGCACATTTCGTACAGTAATTGCATGTTTGCGCGTAGGGAGCATGTGATGCGCACGCGCCAGACGCATCTATCGCACATCGGCACATGTAGCGCACATAGGGCCCCGTGCCATGAGCACTGACGACGGGGCCACATCAGCAGTTGATGTCGGACATTGCTATAGGAACCAAAAGAAAGAAAAATTTTAGAAATTCCCATAAAGCTATCCTGGGTATTTTTCGGTCAATTTTCAAGTCGGGGAATTTTTTAAAGTGATTTTCTAATTTTTATGAAGTTAGTAAATTGGTAATTGAATTCCAGAAAAGTTTTTAAAGCTTTTTTAAAGCCAATTTTAACTGCATTTTTATACTCTGAACTACACATGAGGGAGACACTTAAGGTATTATGTCTCGTGTGGTAGGTTTGGTATTCAGAAAAGTATGTTAGACACTCTCGTTGAGAATTTTTAAATAAAAGACTCAAATAAAGTTTAAAGACAATGTTTTCAGTTTTTGTATGTGATTATTTGATTGTGCATTTGGTTTTTTGCATTTATAATTAATTTTCAAATACATTATGCCCATATAGAATGTGAGGATGACATAAAGTTGTATCCCTTATGTTAGTGGACTTTTTGGGATACTAATGAGAATGTAGTCACCAAAGTGGGCTTTTAAATCAGTATTTTGTATTGTTCTGCTTACATGTTGGGGGATGTCTCTGGCCTTATGTTTGGTTATTCTGCCCAAAGGTGTTGGCCTTACATATGGTTTTGAGATGTTTATAAAGGCATTAGATGGAGGAAAGTGGTTGCGTAAATGATCTATTCACCCAAAGGTAATAGTGTCATGAGAGTTAATGGTTTGTACTCTGTTCGCTTTTATGCGAGTGTCTAATTACATATATTATGTATTCAGCCCAAAGGTATTTCATAATATGTGTGATCGGATTCTTGGTATAGATATTTTTTAATGTTTTAAAGTATCACTGTTGTCCTGCACTTATACTGATTTTGACATTGTCTTTTTATTTTTAAGTCACCTTTTCGGTCAACAATAATGCGGTCACTATTGAAACCTTAAATGGTTTCAACTTCAAGAAGTGGAAGAAGGATGTGGAGTTCGCATTGTAGATGGCAGATGTCAACATGTCCATGCATATCTAGCGGCCTTCCCCACTTACAGATGTCAGCTCAGAAGCTAACAAAGCAGCTATGGCAACCTAGGAAAGGTTAAATAGGATGTGCTAATTAACCATTAAGAGGTCGATACTGTTTCATCTCCCAGAGATACAAGTTCTCTTCTCATACTGAATAGAGCGCCTTGATCAAGGAACTTTTCTCCATGAGGTACACTGAAGAGGGAGGAATGCAAGAGTATATCATTCGAATGGTGCATCTTCAGAGCAGGCTAAAGGCACTGGATATACCAATCACTAACTTGCTGATAGTGCATTAGGCACTGAACACTCTTCCTCAGGAGTTTGAGATGTTGGCCACCTCCTACATCTCATAGGATGAGAATTGGGACATCAATGCGTTGATTACCCAGTGTACTGTAGCAGAGGAGAAGATTAAGGGCTCTCCTCATTCAGCTATGTTTGCAGCTGCGAAGGGTAAGGGGAAAGCTAAACCCCAGTAGCCTAAAGGTAAGGGTAAGAAACCCAAACACCCTCCTCAGATTCAGAGTGGGCAGTCGAGCATTGCGAAGGGCCCATATGATCTTAAGAGTATGAGATGCTTCTTTAGTAAGAAGAAGGGGCACAAGAAGTTTGATTGGTTGAAATACAAGCTTTGGAAGGTTAAATAGGAGCTGTCAGGTAACTCTTTGACCATCATGATTCATGAATCCGATGTGGCTATAACGACATCAAGTTCTTGGTGGTTAGATAGTGGAGCTTCTAACCATGTTGCTTCCACGATACAAGGGTTCATATCCAGGATGTTTCATACCTTGGCCCCTTACAAGTCAAACATTGTTGGCCAAGGCAGACTTTGGTTTTTGGCCATGTTAGGCCAAAAATCTTCAAGTGTGTTGTAGTAAGATATTCATAAACGAAGATTATGGAGAGATTAAAGGAATTTGACAAAATCCGTTCGGACGGAAGCTCAAGTTTTGCACTATAAATAAAAGACTTAAATTGTTGAGTCCCTTACACCAAAAACAGCACAAGTCCTCTCATTATTTCTTCAGTTCTTTTCTGTATATTTGATAAGGTTTTAAAAGTCTTTTATTCCCGCCTTTGTACTTGTATAAATTCTCCACATATTATTAAAATTTGGCTCACCCTCTGGTCATGGACGTAGGTCATATTGACCGAACCACGTAATCCTGTCTCATTTATTTTGCCTTTTTATTTTTCTTTATTATTCAACCTATTAAATTCAACCACTATCTAATCCGAGGGCATTTTCTTAACAAACTATCAAACCTTCTCTTGTTGATCTGACTTACCGTATGCTTTGTGATTACCACTAAAGTGGATCCTCCACATCAGAAAGTAACTTCAGTTTTATCTTGTGGGGCCCACTACTTCAGTTTTATCTTGTGGGGCCCACTACTTCAGTTTTGTAAACGGAGCTCAGTTTTGTTGTGGGGCCCACTTGTCGAAAAATAATCAAAATATCAATATTTAACCATCATGACGATAACGAAGACCTCTATTAAAAAGTTTGATCGGAGTATTAACTTCGGTATGTGGCAACTTAAGATGCAGGCCATTTTAATACAAGATGGGTATGAGATTGCACTTAATGGAGTGGAAAAAAAGCCAGCAGATGTGGCATTAGATAAATTCACAGATCTAGATAAAAAGGCTAGATCAACCATCATATTGAATCTCTCCGATGAGGTTTTGCAGGAGGTTGCTGGTGAAAGCACAGCTAAAGGTATGTGGGACAAGTTGAAAGCCATGTACATGAAGAAGACATTGAAAAATCAGATTTATTTGAAACAAAAGTTGTACATGTTGAGGATGACAGAAGGTACATCTATTCTTTCACATCTAGATAAATTTGATTCTCTTATTTTGGATTTAAAGAATGTAGATGTAAAAATTGAGGATGAAGATCAAGCCATATTGTTGTTATGTTATACTATGATTTATGGGAAAGAGTCAGTCTCATATAATAGTATTAAGTCTGTATTAAAGTAAAAAGAGCATATTGATAGGGACATCACTGGGGAGACTAGTGGAAGTCTGGCAGAGGGACTATTTGTACGGGATAGATCTGAAAATAGAGATTTTGAAAGAAGTAGATCTAAAGGCAAGTCAAAATCTAGACATAGAAATAAAATTTGTAATTATTGCAAGAAAAAGGGGAATATAAAGGTTGACTGCTATAAATTGAAATATAAGGAGAAAAATAAAAATGAACAAAATAATAGCAACACCGTCGAAGCTAGTGTAGCAGTAGATAAGAATGAGGGAATTATCTTTGTAGCCACAGAAGATAAAGTCAGGTATAATAAGGAGTGGATTTTAGATTCAGGTTATTCTTACCATATGAGTCCCGACAAGGAATGTTTTTCTACTTATGAGTCATTGGATGGTGGAATTATTTTGATGGGTAATAATGCTACCTGTAAAGTTGTTGGTAAAGGTACAGTCCGGATCAAGATGTATGACGGTATCATTAGAACACTCTTTAACGTTAGACATGTTCCTGGTTTGAAGAAAAATCTTATCTCTTTGTGCACTCTCGATTCTCAAAGGTGCAAGTTCTCAACTGAAGGTTAAGTTTTGAAAATTTCTAAAGGTGCTCGTATATTGATGAAAGCTTGTAGGTTTGGTAGTTTGTATGTTTTGCAAGGATCTACAGTAACTGTTGGATTGCCTATGGCCCGGGTATTCATAATACGCAGCGGAATGGACCATACTACATAACAAGTATAACCGAAAAATCACAACATGTACGAAATTACCTCTTGACGCGGATTGGTATTTGTTTTCTGATTTGTAGACACTGAACGTCCTCTACCGGTATCCATACGAGGATGAACGATCCGGGCAGCAGCTAATGTGTGCTAGCATGTTCTAAAATACTTTGAAGCCGAACAATTTTTTTCTCTTGAAAAAGAACGAACGGCTAGGTTTTGGTGGCTAGGGTTTTTCGTGTGTCCTCTAATGAGAGATAAGTTCTCTATTTATAGAGAAACCCTAATCCCTATTCCTATTAGGAATAAGAATATCATAATCCTAAACCCATTA
>JAOQMS010043773.1:0-11274 GCA_027563885.1 Erythroxylum longipes
TTACTGTTCACAGACGAATGAACTTCGTCTATGTTACTGTTCATAAACTCCTTCTGTGTTTTGCTTCTTCTATTTTCATCTATATCTATCTTCTATCCTATTTTCGATCCCTCAGAAGATAGAATTGACCTTTGAGGTCTTCATAAATGTTGTAGATATTTAAATCTTCTTTCAAACCATATAAAGAACATCTTGATCTAATATCTATAGATAAAGTTATGGTAATCGTAAAACATCATCTGTGTTACTGTTCCTAAACTTCTTCTGGGTCACTGTTCATCGAATATCTTCTGCCCTATTTTTGACCCTCTAAAAGGTAAAATTAGTCTTTGAAGTCTTTATGGCATTTGTATATCTTGAAACCCTATTTCAAATCATGTAAAGAACAATTGAATCTGATCTATGTAGAAAAAGTTATGCTAAGAGGAAAACTTCTTCTGTGATGACGTCAGCTTCCTCAGGGTGACGTTATCTTCTTCTGTAACTCATCTTCTTCTGTAAGGAGCGTATTGTCTGTAAAGATGCACCTTCCGTAAATGAACTTATATCCGTTGCACTCCCCTAAGTTTACGAGAGGCCAGAACATGCATCATGCATATTTCCTATACTTTGATATTTTTGATACGTTTATACAAAAGATGGTAATTACGAATATGTTCTGTCTGTTTTAGAGGAACGCACCGGACGACAGACGGACATTGCCGAACCATCCAGGCAATAGCTTCTGGGAGCGTACTGTGAATCAACCTAGATGGATTCCTAGTATTATATGATTTAGGGTATTGCACTATTTTCCGTGATGCTTCTGGATGCCGGACCTGAGGTCCGAGGAGTTCAATAGTTGGGCATGTATTGGAAGTGTTTGATTTGATATTTTGATATGAATTTCTGAATGATATCTGATTCTTAGCGATAGCTGAATGCAGGACTGAGGTCCGATAATTATAAAACCATCGTCTAAACATTTGTATGAGATTTTGTGTATGATCTATTCAGTACTTTATCCATTTCATAAAACGCATGCTCAGATAAAGGCGTTGTGACTTGAGATGCCAGTTTGAAGTGCTTCCACGTAGAGCTTTACTCCGTGATATATGTGTTCTGCACGTAGAGCCATGCTCCGTGAATTTGTTCCGATTGAGCCCTATGTGCTAAACTCTGTATATGTGTGTGAAAGGCACTCAGTCACAACAATAAGAATGAATATGAGTCTCATGCATGTCCCATGCAAATACGTGCGAAATGTTTGAATGATATGCCAGTTGAAATGAATGATCTTCTGTTATGCTAATCTTTGAATAAATGCTTATCTGCTTGACTGAATAACTGTGAAATATGTGTTGTATTTATGTAATCCTGTGAATTCATCAATGATGGTTCACTCATTGAGTTCGCAAAACTTATCAAAAATTGCACCGTGGCTTTTCAGGTACGAGACAGGAGACCTAGGTTATAGTCAAGACATAAACTGGGATGTTGCATTTTGTGTACTCGAATTTGGTTAGATGATGAAGATATTGCAAGTAAACTCCTTATATATATATAAATTTTTTCCCTATTTTCATATTATTTTACCTTAACACAGCCACAAGTATTGAAGCGGAGGTAATTACTCATACACATACTTATGCTCATCAATCAAGTGGATGATGAATGTATATTTAATTACTTATTAATTATTTTCATGTGCTTAATATTCCTTTAATTTTAATATTACAGTATTAAATATAATGTTTCTATATACAGAAGAAGTGATACAAACTATTGACGATCTTGACTATAACAATTAACTACTCTTTCTAGTCTCTGCTCTCCAGTCTCACAGTTCCAATCCAAAACATTATTTCATGACTTTGTCTTGAATTTTTAAAAATTGTATCACTTAAAAATTTTAGACAGTAATTTTTGGAAATTATGCATCAATTAATGAATTTTGTTCTTATAATCAATTAATTGAATTATTTACTTTAATTATAATCTACTTTTTTCATTTTCTATAATTCTATTATCTGTCATTAGTGAATTTGGTTTCATCTTATTCATTTTGCGAGCATATGTACATGTCATATATGCATTCATTATGAAATTTCTTTTTTATAAATCAATTAAAATTTGTTAACTTCAATTAATTGAATTAATAACTTTATATATAATCTTTTCACTTTCATTTCCTATAATTTGTTCCCACTTTATTAATGAATTTAGTTTCATTTTATTATTATATGTACATTTTATATATTCATTCATTATAAAATCTCATTTTTATTAATTAATTGAAATTCATAACTTCAGCTAATTGAATTTCTCACTTTATATATAATCATGTTGTTTTCGTTCCCTATAATTCTATCCCTGTTCATTAATGAATTTGGTTCCATCTTATTTCATTTTATCAATATATGTATGTTTGATATATTTATTCATTATAAAATCATAATTTTTATTAATCAATAGAAATTCATAGCTTCAATTAATTGAATTGATCACTTTTATATATAATCTTTTTGTTTTCATTTCCTATAATTTTTCCTCCTTAATTAATGAATTTAGTTTTATCTTATTCATTTTTTTCAATATATGTACATTTTATATATTCATTTATCATAAACTCTCAATTTTTATTAATTATTTGAAATTCGTCTCTTCAGTTAATTGAATTTTTCACTTTATATATAATCTTGTTGTTTTCATTTCCTATAATTCTATCCTCCTTCATTAATGAATTTTTTTTCATCTTATTCATTTTATCAATATATGTACGTTATATATATTCATTAATTATTAAATCTCAATTGTTATTAATCAATTGAAATTTGTAACTTCAATTAATTAAATAGATCACTTTGTATATAATCTTTATGTTTTCATTTCCTATCCTCCTCTAATAATGAATTTGGTTTTATCTTATTCATTTTATCAATATATGTACGTTATATATATTCATTCATTATAAAATCATAATTTTTATTAATCAATTGAAATTTGTAACTTTAATTAATTGAATTGATCACTTTATATATAATCTTTTATTTTCATATCCTATAATTCTTTCTTCCTTCATTAATGAATTTAGTTCTATCTTATTCATTTTTTCAATATGTGTACTTTTATATATTCATTCATTACAAAATCTCAATTTTTATTAATTTATTGAAATTCATAACTTCAGTTAATTGAATTTCTTAGTTTATATATAATCTTGTTGTTTTCATTTCCTATAATTCTATCCTACTTCATTAATTAATTTGGTTTCACCTTATTCATTTTATCAATACATATAAGTTTATATATATATATATATATATATATATTCATTATTAAATGTCAATTGTTATTAATCAATTGAAATTTGTAGCTTCAACTAATTAAACTGATCACTTTGTATATAATAATTTTGTTTTCATTTCTTATAATTCTATCCTTCTTCAATAATGAATTTGGTTTTATCTTATTTCATTTCATCAATGTATGCATATTTTTTATATTCATTCATTACAAAATCTTAATTTTTATTAATCGATTGAAATTCATAACTTCAATTAATTGAATTGATCACTTTTATATATAATCTTTTTGTTTTCACTTGCTATAATTCTTTCCTCCTTCATTAATGAATTTAGTTTCATCTTATTCATTTTATCAATATATGTACATTTTATACATTTATTCATTATAAAATCTCAATTTTATTAATTAATTGAAATTTGTAACTTCAGTTAATTGAATTTCTCACTTTATATATAATCTTGTTGTTTTCATTTCCTATAATTCTATCCTCCATTGGAATTTGGTTTTATCTTATTTATTTTATCAATATATGTACATTATATATATATATATTCATTGATTATTAAATCTCAATTGTGATTATTTAATTGAAATATGTAACTTCAATTAATTAAATTGATCAATTTGTATATAATCTTTTTGTTTTCATTTCCTATAATTCTATCCTCCTTAAATATTGAATTTGGTTTTATCTTATTCATTTTATCAATATATGTACATTTTATATATTTATGCATTATAAAATCTTAATTTTTATTAATCAACTGAAATTCGTAATTTCAATTAATTAAAAATTTTATTTTATATATATTATTTTTTTAATTTCCTATAATTTTATCCTCCATCGTTAATGAATTTGGTTTCAACTTGTTCATTTTTTCAATATATGTATGTTTTATATATTCATTCATTATAAAATCTTAAAATTTAGTCAATCACTTTATATATAATCTTGTTGTTTTCATTTCCTATAATACCATCTTTCTTCGTTAACAAATATGGTTTCATTTTATCAATATATCATACATTCATTCATTATAAAATATCAAGTTTTATTAATCAATTAAAATTTGTAACTTCAATTAATTGAATTAATCACTTTATATATAATCTTGTTGTTTTTGTTTCCTATCATTATATCCTCCTTCATTAATGAAGTTAGTTTCGTCTTATTCATTTTATTAATATATATATGTTTTATATATTCATTAATTACAAAATCTCAATTTTTATTAATCAATTGAAATTTATTTCTTTTCTTATAATTCTATCCTTCTTCATTAATAAATTTGGATTCATCTTATTCATTTTATCAATATATGTACATTTTATATATTTATTTATTATAAATTCTCAATTTTTATTAATCAATTGAAATTCATAACTTGAATTAGTTGAATTTCTCATATTATATTTTTAATTAAAAAATTTTTGTTAAAAATTTAAAGTTATAAAAATTAAAAAGAAGTCAAGCCAGCCCAAGCCCAATTGAGTGTCGGGCTACTCAAGGTCCAATCAAGTTGGACTCTAAGCCTATATCCCAAGGCTCGATCGAGTCATCCTTAATAATATTGGAGTAACATATGAACCAAGTGAAAGTCGGTATGATGTGAAATTTGGGATCGGAGATATTGGTAGTGGTGGTAGTGACAAATCTAGCTTAAATGGATATAGATATGGAAGAGGATATGACATGATTATGATGGGTCTAGTGGTAGTTGTGATTAGAAATATAATGGTGATGGGGTATGGTGCTTATGGCAGCTATTGATACCGTGGTGATGGTGATAATAATAGAAGCAGAAACTGATAATAAAAGGTAAGAATTAAGAAATAGAAAGAAGGAAGATTTTTGGCAACGACTTGTTATAACTTATGTTTCGTAAGTTATGAAAAATTGATTGTGTTTAAAAAAGACAACTATTTTAAACTAAAAATGTTTCAATGGTTTGGTTTTTTATATTTTTGACAATCACAATAAAAATAACAACTCACAACAACTTAATCAATATTTAAATATATATTATTTACTTATTTAATAGTAATTAATAATAAAAACTATCATTAATATAATTTAATTATTTAACCTTTGACTTCTCCATAGTGAATGATATTAATACATTAAAAATATCGTTACAAGATATGTGCTAAATAAAGGAAATATAAATTTCATAAAAATTAAATAAGTTTTTAATGTTTTGACATTAATACTCGAAGTTAAATTCATAGAGACACACTCTCCATTTTTTTGGTGGAAGATAGGGTCCTGAAGTAGGTCTGGTTGGTAGAGTTTATCTTATTGGTGGTGAAGTTCTGAAAGGTTTAGTTCACGTGGATTCAACTTCACTGATGTTTGGTTCAACTTTAGTAGGTTCAGGCATGGTCATCATGATCTGAGCCATCACCTTCATACACTAAACTAGCTGATCCATGGAATAAATCCTCTGAACCATCACCTTTATATAATAAACCAGCTGATCTATAGAATAAACCCTTACAGATTCACACTCCACCTTCTTCTCCACCTAAACCACAAGCTTCCCCCTCTACTGGGAAAGAAAAAGCTCCCTAAATAGAGTTCATCGCAACTCTTGCACTAGTATCTATTCCTAATGTATCTAAAGAAGAATGCTAATGAAAGTGAGTAAAGAGTGTTCTTAAGCTATGAATACCTTACTAATTGCCTTGTTCATCTTTTGTCAACCCTTTTTATTACCAATCTCCCTTCTAATGTTAAACGTAATCTTTCTAATCGTATTGAACACCTTGTAAAAATTACCCGTCTCCCTAATGAAAGCCATATTTTTTATACTTCTTTGTCGTTACTCAATCCCTACAGTATTTATTCTCATAACCATTCTTAGACAAGAAGTATAAGAAGCATTCTCTCTACAAATTGTCCAAAGGTCAAAAAAATCATCCTAAGTTCCCGTCTAGAGTAGTATGGTCTCAAGCCACAATAACAAAACAATATGTGAAGCTAGAGATTTTAAAGGAGCTTATCTCTCTCTAGAGACTGGAGAGAGGAGAATCATACTTACCTTCACATTGGAGCCATCTGTCTTATTCTTACCCTCAATGGAAGAAAAGGAATTCCTACTATAACTAGAATATCCCTTCTTAACACTAGCTATACTACGTATTAAAATGCCTTAATTGGTACTCTACTAACAACCCTTAACAATGGAAGTGTCATCCTTACTATAACCCCTAATTTTAATATCAGGCTGGATGATCCTACTTTGTTTGAATGACTTTAATTCCAAATCCAAATTACCAGAGCAGAATAAAATCCTATAACCATTATGGCCACTTGGTAGCGCATTGTAACACTACCAAGATAGTCAGACCTACTACTATAACAATGGTGAGTCTAGGTTGATCCCACAGAGAAAGTGTATTAAGCTTTCAAAGAGAAATCAATCAATGTTTAAATTTATAGGGGGTTCTGATTTGGTTTTATAACAAAATAAAGTAAAACTAAACTAAAGAAAACAAAGTAAGGAAAAATATTTAAAAATGATGAAAGTGATGAATGCATATGGGACCTGGTTTTTTTGCTCAATCTCGGTCTACACTCAATTAAACATATTTCATTGAATTGTTGTCTTCACATCTCTCTTTAAACTATTGGTTGTAGATTAACAACAAGCTCTGTTAATAAGGTTCGTCAGTGTCAATATCACCTCTAAACTGGTGTCCAGAAGTTAACCTCTATGGGTCTCTCCATATGTGAAAGCATCTTTTCCCTCTTCTCCTTATATCCTGAGAGCCCTCTTTATCTCTCCTCTTTGGTTCTTTCAAATGTAGCAAATGGAGGCCTCTTCTAGGGTTTCTTCTCTTCTATTTATAGTGTTTTATATTTTGGGTAAACCCTAGGGTTTTCTTGGGCCCAAAAGGTCCAAAAAGTTCCTCAAAAAGTTAAGTTCAAAAGCAGTCCCTGTGTTGTCATCGCATAGGCCACGATTGTGGCACTTAAACCTAGTTTATGTTAAAATTGTGGCTTATGATCCTTGCCTCTATCAGGATCATGGTATTCAAAGGCCACGATTGTGGCACTTGTGATCTTCTAAGCTTTTTCCAAATCTTCTCCTCTTTGCTCCATTTCTTCTTCTTGTTCCATGAATACAAGTGAGTGTAAATCTTCAGAAAATAACCTACTTTAGCTCTTTCACTTTTGAATTGTGTCTAAAACCACATACGATTCAAAGTGAGTATCTTAAACAATTTCATATCATTAATCGCTAAGTGTTATGGAATAATTATATAATCAGTTAAGTACATATCACCACTCTACATTATTAGATGATCTACCAATTGTAGAATCACGCTATAGATCTTAATTTCCCCAAATCGACTTCAGATGCCTTGTACATAGTAGAAGATAGAGATCAAGATCAAGCTACCATCATTTAGATCCCAAAGCAGTTACCACCAACGGAGCTAAAAAAATTGATGTTGATTGAATGGATCACTAATTACTAAAAGTGTTCCATGCACCTTATAGGCATTCCTTTCATATCACTACTCCTTTTATGCTAAAGAGCTTATACGAGATGGAACTATGAAATCCATCTACACCAGGCCCATTGAAGATAAACTTGGACCTTCAACAACATTTGGTCCTATATTGATGCTTTAACTAGTGTTCTTATATACAGAAAGCAAATCTGGCCCTCTAATCTATTACTTCAAACCTGATGGAGAACCTCTTTATGTTATCCATCATTGTGGACATTTTTCTGGGACGTGGATCCTTCCATATATGACCCAGATTATGAGATCTGTCTAAATCCTGAATCTTATAATGATGATGATGAGCTTTATAACCAAAAACGACAGAAGAATAAGAATAAAGAAATTCATCTTTGTCAACAGACTCAATAATTCTCTTATAGACATGAAGATCATGATCATGAATTTAAGCCCTAGATTGGGATTAAAAACCTAAGATCAAGACTAGGCATATTGAGCAAATAATGCCCATAAATGCTATAATGCTGGTTCAATGAGTGTATCATAAAGGTGATATAACACTGTATATGGTGTGATAGAATAAAAAAGATGAGGATAGGGAGGAATCTTTACAGTAATGACTATGAGGTGGAGATAGTAGATAAGACTTTGTCGTAGAATATGGAGAATCTCTTCCATACTAGTTGGAGGATTTTTAGAAAGAGAAGGAAAGGATTTTGGAGTCTTAGCATATTGAGGAAACTCCATGATGGGAAGGAGGAGAGGTATTCTTATGGTGAGAAGAGGGGAGATCAACAGAACTTGTTTCTTAGGTTAAGAAAGAAAGTCAACAAGAATATTGTGATGTCCCTTGATATGGCGAATGGTGAATTTATAGCGAGAGAATCATTCTTGCCATCGAAGCAACTGACTACCTGGTAGTGTCTTCTTTTTAGGTTTGAGAATCTTAGGAAAAGTTATGTTGTCCACTTCTATTATAAAGTGATAAGGGCTGAGATGGAAACTGAAAATTTCAATTCCATTTTTTACCTCCAAAATCTCTTTATAGCTAGTATAGTAGTGTAAATCTCAGGTATGCTAGTTGAGACACAAGCCCTTTTCTCCTCAATAGGCATCAACTCTTAAGGCATACCTTTTAGGAATTTACACTCTCCAATCTTTTGCTGTTTAAAGATGACCTCAAATAGGATCTATGATCTAAGACTTTCTTATACATAATATCCTCATGAAAAGGAAAATCTAGAGCATACTTATCTTTTTGTATGATCAGGACTACATAACTTAAGAATCAAGTTTTCCGAAGAGAGAAACTTAGAAATAAGCTATAGAATAAAACACAAAAAATATTATTGATTTCCAAACTTCTAACAGACTCTGATTACAATGAAGGAGAAACCTTACTTTTATAGACCAAGCAAGGGAATAAAGACAAACATCTTTTTGGGAAAAGATTCCCAAGTACAATAATACACACTAACTTTTAAAAAATAAATATTAAAAGGAAGAATGATTGGGAAACACTAGGTCTCAAAGATTCTTTTACAAGATAAGAACGATGTTACATTGAATAGGAAAGGGATAAGAATGATATCACATCATAAATGACGCAAAATTATAAAAAATAATTTTAAATTAAGGGTCCCAAAATGAGGAGTGGAATCCTAATCATCAGCTTTGTCAGATAGGTTCTTCCCATGATTGTAGATTTGATAGAGAAGCTCCTCCATTTGAGTTGTCAGTGTCATCACCGTTGGTTTTTTGCCATTTACTGGGATTTGCTTCATCTGTACAGAGCTTGTTCAAAAATTAATTGAGCTCCTCTTCATTAATGATAGGAATGCCATCATTAGGGTTTTGAGCATCTTGGAAGAAGGAGGTTGAAGGTTGTGAGGGTCTCGCAGTGTCGGAAGAAACTTGGATTGGTTCAGCTGCTACAAAATTCAAATCTATTGGGCTGTTTAGGCCTGGGATCTTAAAGACTGGCATTTTAGGTTCACTAGGAACAAATTCTTCTAGGTAGGGTCCAACACATATAGTGATGAATGGGGGTGGATGCTTAGGAAAATGATTTATGTCCTTAAGAAAACTTATAAGATTTTTAAGGACATTTTCCTTATACCTTAGCCAATAGAGAAAAGTATACTAGAAGAAGACTTGATTTTCTAAATAGATTGCTCCAGTATGTGTTGTACGGTATGGGCGATGGATAAAAAAGAAGCATTGACTGGATTACTTTGCTAATGGAACTTCCTATAACCTATACTGTTCAATGACTTAGGAAAATTGCTTTCTCCATTACTCCAGTGATTGATACCACCCAAGGAAACTCCATAAAAGGGAAATTTCATTTTCTTTATCACATAGATTTCGATAGATTTGTAAAGGATGAAGGGTGATAGCATATGCATAAAGGGAAGAGAAATCCTATAGGTACTATAATGCATTCCCTGAGAGTGGATCATTAAGAAAGAATACATTGAGGTATGGTGTTTTGAAGTTGAATAAGGAGGGGTTGTAAGATAATTTTGTTTACCTAAGGAAGAGGTGGAGATAATAAAATAAGATTAAGTAGGTAAGATAGGCTATCTTGTCAACAGTAGTAGGTGTGTTTGTAATAGGAGTAAAGAACTTTTTTGTCTAAGCAGTGGTAGGTAAGTCAGCCATTAAGATGAGGAAAAGGATAGTTTTGAAGGAAGTGAGAAGTCTGATATTCTTTTGAGGTCGGGAGAGGAAATTAGCTAGGACATTTTGGTGGCCTTTAATATGGAGAATGGTGAATTTATAGTGTGAAAACCATTCTTGTCATCGAAGCAACTAACTGTCTGGTAGTGTCTCCTTTTCAAGCTCAAGAATCTTCAAAAAAGCTATGTTATCCATTTCTATCACAAAATGATAAGATCTAAGATGGAATTGAATTTTTCAAATCCCTTTTTTACCCCCAAAATCTCTTTGTATCTAACACATTAATGCTTTTTAGATTCTTTCAACTGGCCATTGGCATGGCCACAGTAGTGTCGCTTCCTGTCAATGTCTTCAATGAGGATAGAACCCCAATGATGTTTACTAGCGTATGTCTATAGAATGTGCTTGTCTTTTTCAGGAATCTTTAAAGCAAGTGGAGTCTGACACACTTGTTTTAAGTGTTGAATGGTTGTGGCTTGATCTTTTTCCCATAGTGGTGGATACTTTTGTAGCAAATTTGTCAGATCCCATTTCTGGAGTCCGACTCCTTACTCTTCATGCATGCTCGTTAACTCTGTTAAACCCCGTTTTCGGAGTCTAACTCCTTCGTGCTTACTAGCTCTGATACTATCATGCATGCAGACTATCATAGTACGTGAGTTATCTCCTAAAGATAACACTTTGATCACTTTCGTATTTTCTTCTTAAAACTCCCCTTTTATGAGTCTTAGCTCAGCTCTTAGCGCAGTCAACTACTTCATCCCTACCTTTCAACCTGAATCCTTTAATCATTAGCATGGTTAAGTCCTTACTTCACACTTATACTTG
>JAOQMS010043774.1:0-11273 GCA_027563885.1 Erythroxylum longipes
TGAGGAGTAGAAAATTTTGGGGTGAGCCGGAAAGCTCAGTGGCTAATATATTTATAGCCGGTGATAATGAATCATACACAACATATATTCATATTACAGCACAGCATCACAAAGAACATATTGGCTGAAAGTTATCATCAAGCATAACACTCAAATTACAGCATAACTTAACTTATAAAAAATGCAATGCACAACATAATGGCTCGAGAGTTCCGTGGAACGAAACGGAGAAACCGAAGTTTACACCGTGAAACGAAACGAGTCCGATTTCTCAAGATCTCATGGCCACAAGCGGGTAGCCAGGAGAAGGCTATAGGTCATCGTGCACGTGACAAACGAAACGGGTTTCTCTCTTGCCCATATAAACAAAATTTTCAATGCTCATACATTCCATCATTATTCATGCTTTTATGCTTCTTAAATTTTCTACCTTTCATTCACACAAAAGTCACAGAATTTTCACAAGCAATATGATATACAATGAATGAAACAATTACATTCATCATACATACACATAAACTTTAGCTCATCATCACAAAACTATAAATATATTACCCACTTATTTAACTTGATATTTTTCCAAAATCAAGCTTGCTCTTCCCCTTGCTCTTGACGTCGATATTCTTGATTACCTAAGAATAATCATATTTCATTTCATCAACACACATATGTAGAGCTTTTCTTACACCTAACTATCTATGAATAAACTTAAGCTTAACCTATTCTTGATTCTATCTAACTAGAAAAACCAAGCTCTAGTTAAGGTTTCTAAAACTCTAAAGAAAACATCAACCTCTTCTTCTTCTTCTTCTTTCTTCTTCCCTTTCTTTCTCCTTCTGTCCTTCTAGGTTATTCCACGACTCTCCCTTCTTTTCTTTTCTTTTCTTTTCCTTCAATCTCATGACTCCTCTATTCTTTTGTCTTATTATCTTAAGACAACTTTTTGATTTCCTCTTTTCTTTTGTCTTATTATCTTAAGACAACTTTTTGATTTCCTCTCTTCTTTTGTCTTATTATCTTAAGACAACTTTTTGATTTCCCAATTTTGCCCTTTCTTACTCATGAAATTCCTACTAACTCCTTCTTTTAATTCATACCACCTTACAAAATTCATAATATACCATATTAAACTCTAAAAATTTCTAATTCATAAATTCTAATTTATTTTCATGCTTGATAATTTAATAAAATAAATAAAATAAAATAAAAATATGAAAATCCTAAAAACGGGATCCAACATCTCCGACAATGCAAAACGCTCCGGCCACAAGTTCTTCTGAGAGAAGTACTTCGCCAGTCCCTCATAAGAATTTACCATTCTTTCTATTATCATGTGCTGTTATGAGCAATTTATTGCCAAGATACAGAAGTAGGAAACATTCATTTTCAAGAGCGACTTCTACGCACCTCCAATCCCATCTTCGACTTGGTTTATGAGGTAAAACATATGCACACGCTTTACCGTGAGATCACTACGTATTATGATTCTTACCTATAGGTCTTGTATACGTTTCTTATCTAGGCTCTGTTTCTGCTTCTTTTAATCTGAATATTGTTCTTATGGTGAAGTTTCTCCCAGATCTGCTTCTTTTCATTGTGATTTCCTTCAAAAGATGATTGCCTTCGATCTGGTTTGATTCTTGTTTTTAGTATAAAGTTTGATTCTTTTTTGGTTTTTGCTACTAGTGGTCGTTTCCTTGGCAATTCGAAACTAGCAATTTTCAGTCTCTTTATAATGTTCATATAGATCGATCGAGGTAAAACGTTTGTGGGTCGTCTAGATTTTGGATCTGCTTGAACTAGGAATCTCATATCATGGAAGCTTTTCGGATTCTTGGGCACTTGAAAGTTTATTTTTGTCTTACATGATATTTGTTCAATTGAGATTAGGGAGGAAGGCTTAGTGTAAGTTTTTGTTTCAATTTTCTTTCTTCGGAAAAATGAAGAATGTGTTTGGGTGAAGAGGAAGAGGAAGATTTGTGTGGCAAAGAAGGGTATTTTTGCTGTATAGTGGAAGTGGATTTGGGTGAGTTTTCTTCTTTCCTATTGCAAACAACTTTTGAGAGGGTGGGTGGGTCACTGGATTGTGTGGATAAAAGTTTTGATCATTGAAGTATGAGACTTTCTTCCTCTGGCTTTACTCAGCAAACTCAGGAAGGTATGTTTCACCTTATTGCTTCCTTTCCATGATTTTTTATGTATTTATTCTTTCCTTTTTATTTTTTCTTGTTCTTCTGTTAGTTAGTAGTTGCGCTTGTCCTTCTATGCAATTATACGTTTTATTTCGTATTTTCCTTACTAGTTCATTTTGTGCATAAGCATTTACTATTGCGTTGCTTCTAATTGCATGCCAACATTATGATTAGCAAAGTTTAAGTACATCATTCACCTAATCATATATCCCTTTGGAGACATATCATAAAGTTAGAAAGATACAGAGCATATTAGTATGACCCTAACATAATGTTGACATGCACAATTTGAGAAATAGTGAGCAGACGTTTGCAGCATAGCAAGTATGAACAGAACTTTACAGCTTTTCTAAGTATATTTGTGTGTGTGTGTGTGTGTGTGTATATATATATATATATATTCTTTTAAACTTGTATCAACTCACGATAATTTGTATATTTTTAATTATTTATTAGCAGATATGGGTACCATATCAGATATCTTATTTGGTTTTATTTTATTTTATTTATTTATTTACTTTGTAAATTTTATTTACCTACTCTTTAGCATATTAATTTTCATATGTACTCGTATATTCTGCATCACTTTTTTATTGTCACATTCACATATGAGTCTACCAGAAACAGCCTCTCTATTATGTAGAGGTAAGGCTACGTACTATCAGACCTTTCCAGATCTCGCTTTGTTTCGCGATTTCAGACTGGGTGATGATGATGATATTTAATATGTACAAGTTTTAATAATCATTAAAATACACTAAACACTAATTTTAATAATGTTTGTGAATTAATTATGATTTTATAAATATTATGATAGCTTTTTTTGTAAGGTTAGCCACAATTGCATGCAAATGCAGCAGAAGTGTCGGAATCAAGATTCCGACGCCATTACAACCTGAAAACCACATAATCTCACATTCATGCAAGGATATGTAAAGAACATGAAATATAAAAACTTTTTCCATAATAATTCGAAAACCACAGAATCTCATATGTATGCAAAGATATGTAAAGAACATGAAATATAAAAACTTTTTACCTTTGTTTGTCCTCCCTTCTTGTTTCTTCTCTTTTGTTTAGGTTGTTGCAAACACCAAACCCTTCCTTGATCACCCAAAGACACGCAAAGATGATGAAGAAACAATATATACGGATAATTTGAGCACCAAACTAGATGAGTTCTAGTAGCTGCTCAAGTGGATGGAAGATAGGTCAAGGATCTTGTTGCATGCACTTTAATTTATACAACAATTGTATGAATTACAAGAACAAGACTCAAGACACCTCTCACTCTAGAACTCTTCTAGAGCCCTTATGCTATCACTTGTGTGTGTAAGAAGTGGAAGAAGCTCATGTGCACAAGTGAATAGCTAACATTTATATCATTTTGTGGCCTCTGTCACGATCGTAACCTTTTTAAAAAATAGGCTCGCCTTCGTCCACGATCGTGGTCCTATGAGTCACTATCGTGGCCTGCTTAAATTAAGCCAGACACACTTATTTTTCATCCAATCTTTTACGTCCCTTAGGTTCCCGGTTATTTTAGGCAGTTGAATTAACTCTTAATTCAATCAAATCATGAAGGGTTTGACTACTTGATCACAGCATCTATATATTAACTCTAAACATCTTATGCTTATAGTTTATAAGATTGACTACTTGATCAAATCAAGGAGTATAATATGTGTTAGTCCGTTTGGATTAACAATGTCTTATTAATCCTATGACTAGGGATTATTTAGATACTAATATAATTACACATGATAGGAATCTCATTATCATGATCTCATTATGATTTCCTTTATGCTATGTTTTATATAATGAACTTCATTAATTCGATTTAAGATCAAGATCAATTCATATAAAAGAATATCAAATTAATGAAAAATGCCTTTTTCTTTATTAATCAAAATAAAGTCAGTACAAAAGTGCTAAAGATGATTGCCTTTAAAGCACTATTCTAACAATCTGCTACTTGCACTAAAGTCAATCGCCTTTATATCTAATACCATAGGCGAGTACACAAGAATCAAATTTTGCTTTAGGAAGTGGCTTAGTCAAAGGATTAACAATGTTCTGATATATGGTCACTCTCTCTATCTTCACATCACCTCTATCAATTATCTCCCTAATCAGGTGATATCTCCTCAGTACGTGCTTAAACCTTTGATGAGACCTCGATTCCTTGGCTTGAGCAATAGCCCCATTGTTGTCACAATACAACAATATTGGGTCTATTATGCTAGGAACCACTCCAAGTTCCATGATAAACTTCTTGATCCAAACAGCTTCCTTTGCTGCTTCCGCCGCTGCAATGTAATCTGACTTGGTTTTCGAATCTGCAGTCGTCTCTTATTTGAAACTCTTCCAACTGACTGCTCCACCATTTAGTGTGAAAACATAACCTGATTGGGATTTGCAGTCATCCTGGTCAAATTGAAAACTGGGATCGGTATACCTGCTCACTACGAGATCTCCATATCCATATATCAAGAATACATCCTTAGTCCTTCTTAAGTACTTTAGGATATTCTTAGCAGCCACCCAGTGACCCTCACTAGGATCTGATTGATATCTGCTGGTAACACTTAGAGCATATGATATATCGGGTCTTGTACATAAAATAGCATACATGATTGATCCTACTGCTGAAGCATACGGGATCATACTCACGCGAGTCCTCTCATCTTGCGTCTTGGGACGCATAGATTTCGAGAGTTTTATCCCGTAAGTCATGGGAAGAAACTCTCTCTTAGACTGCTCCATGCTAAACCCATTTAGTACTTTGTCTATGTATGTTGACTGTGAAAGACTTAGCAACTTCCTTGATCTATCTCTATAGATCTTTATTCCCAATATATAAGTTGATTCTCTAAGGTCTTTTATGGAAAAATTCTGGGACAACCAACCTTTGACTGATTGCAAACTTAAGACATCATTTCCTATTAGTAATATGTCATCCACATATAACATAAGGCATATGATAGCACTCCCACTAACCTTCTTGTACACACAAGGTTCATTAGGATTTTTTAAGAAACTAACTCTTTGATTGTCTCATCAAATCGGATGTTCTAACTTTTAGATGCTTGCTTCAATCCATAAATAGATTTCTGAAGCTTGCGTACCTTTCTGCCATTTCTAGATACGAAGCCCTCAAGTTGTATCATATATACATCCTCAACTAGGTTTCTATTTAGGAAAGTCGTCTTTACATCTATCTACTATATTTCATAATCATAATGAGCAGCAGTGGCTAGGAGTATTCTAATGGATTTAAGCATAGCTAAGGAGCTAAATGTCTCGTCATAGTCAACTCCTTGTCTTTGATGATAACTTGTAATGACTAGCCTCGCTTTATAGGTAATCACATTACCTTCCATATCGATTTTCTTCTTGAAAATCCATTTGCAACCTATGGGTTTTAACCCTTCGAGTGGGTCAACCAAAGTCCATACTTGATTTTCATACATAGAATCCATTTCGGACTTTATGGCTTGAAGCCACTTTTCATATTTTGAACTCTTCAGAGCCTCTTTATAGGTTGTAGGCTCGTCATCCTCTATGAGCAATATGTCATTTTTTTTTCACTTACGAGAAATCCATATCTCTTTGGAACATTACGTATCCTACTTGACCTACGAACATTTTGTGTATCAGAAGTTTCAACTATTGTCTCATCTCTGTGAACAACAGTTTCAGGTTCAGGTAATTGATCTGCGTCTGTTTGAGCATCATAAACTTCATCAAGTTCAACTTTGCTCTCATTGTCTTCTCTTAGAAGAAACTCTTTCTCTAAAAAGACAACATGCTTTGAGACAACCACCTTTGGCTCTAATGCATTATAGAATTGATATCTAATCGTTTCCTTAGGATATCCTATAAATAGACATTTATCATATTTCACTTCAAGCTTGTCTGATTAAATCCGCTTCATATAAGCCTGACAGCCCCAAATTTTCATATGAGAAAGATAAGGCCTTTTGTTAGTCCACATCTCATATGGAGTAACTTCAACTGCCTTTGAAGGGACTCTGTTTGTCACATAAACAGCAGTCTCGAGTGCATAACCCCAAAAGGATTTCGGTAGATCCACTAAGCCCATCATTGACCTTACTATGTCTAACAAGGTTCAGTTTCTCCTTTCAACCACACTATTATGTTGAGGTGTGCAAGGTGGAGTCCATTGGGATACTATCCTATTATCTCCAAGATAAGTTAGAAATTTCTCGTTTAAGTATTCACCATTTTGATCTGATCAAAGTTTCTTAATACTTCTACCGAATTGTTTCTCTACTTCATGTTTAAATTGTTTGAACATTTCAAATGCTTCAAACTTGTATCTTATTAGATAAATATACCCATATTGTGAATGATCATCAATAAAAGTAATGAAGTATACAAAACCATCTTTGGCATGAATGGACATTGGACCACATACATTTGAATGTATTAGATCTAATATCCCATACATTTGTTCACCTTTTGTTTTAAAAGGTAATTTAGTCATCTTGCCTAACAAGCAAGATTCAAATGTGTCATATGATTCCTAATCAAATAACCCTAGGCTACCATTCTTGTGTAGCTTAATCATGTGTTTCTCACTTATATGGCCAAGTCGACAATGCCATAGTAAGATGATTTTAGGTTATCTCGTTTTTGTCTTTTATTGTTATTGATATTTCGAATTGGATTGGACATATCTAATACGTAAATTCCATTGCATAATATAGTAGTATCATACAACATTTCATTTAACTTAATTGAACAACCATCACTTAAAAAAGTTAAATGAAATCCCGTTTTATTAAGATATGAAACAGATACAATGTTTTTAGTCACAATGGGTACATAATAACAATTTTCCAAAACTAACTCTAGCCCACTAAGAAGATACAAAACATATGTCCCTATAGTTAATGCAACAACTCTTGCTCTATTTTGCACACGTAGGTCCACCTCTCCCTTCTTGAGCGGTCTACTATCCCTAAGACCCTGCATATCAACACATATGTGTGAGTCATATCTGATATCTAATACCCAAATGTTATGATCAGAAATAGTATTAACCTTAATGACAAACAACATACCTGAAGTAGATGGTGGGGTATTTAATGCCTTCTTCTGCTTCAGTGATTCCAGAGAAGCTTTGCAGCTCCTCTTCCAATGACCTTCCTTGTTGAAATGGAAGCGTATCCTTTTTGGTGTTGTCTCCTTTGCCTTCTTCTTGGTTACACCTCCTACTAGCTTCTTGGACTTCTTCTTCTTATTTTGGTTATTCTTTCGAAGTAGAGTCCACCAACATCACAGCCTTACTGTCTTTCTTGACAGTTTGCTCAGTTGTTTTGATAGATTAATCAGCTCAGGTATCGTCGTTGATATTTGGTTCATCCGATAGTTAAGCACAAACTGTGAATAACTATTGGTTAAACCAGTCATAATTAAGTTTATACTTAATTCATGATGCATAATGAAGCCCAAACTGCCTAATCTCTCAATATATCTATTCATCTTTAGCGCATACTGCACTGGAGATGATCCCTCAGCCACCTTTGAATGGAAAAGCAACCTTAAGGCCTCGAACCTTTTAGATCGAGCTTGCTCATCAAACAGGTCCCTCAGATGGTAGACTATACTATGAGCATCCATAGCCTCATGCTGCTTTTGCAGTTCTAGTGATATAGAGCCCAGTATTATATAGCTAGCCAACTCATTATCATCCGGTAGCTTCTTATAAGCTCTTTGATCTTCATCAGATGCATCAACAACAGGGAGATCGGGAAATGGTTTATCTAGAACATATCCTAGTTTCTTAAATTTGAGAACAATTCTCAAATTTTGTAGCCAATCCAAGAAGTTTGGTCCTGTGAGTTTGTTGGAATCTAATGGGGAGCGTAGATTCACACTAGAAGACATTGTGGTGATTTAATAACCTAGAAGAACGAGAGAAAAGTTAGAATGTACATTAATGCATATCGATAAAGGCTTTAATCACATGCATGTAGGTCCCACTATTCTTATTCAAATCTATAGCCCTCACTATAAATTCGAGAAAACTTGCAGTTTTCTTAATGGGTCGATATCCAATATCACCAAGAAAGACCTTGGGTTTGCCCAACAAGCCACCTTAGGTCAATCGATAGGTATCATTTATACTAATTGCATTCAATTATGCAACTATCAACTTGTGTCATCAACTATTGATTTAGCACACTCATTGGGTCATCAAATCTTGATTTGTATACATCCCATGCATACAACCCAACTTCACCTCTATCCACGCTAACCTTGGGTTTGCCCAACAAATCAACATTTCCAGTTAGGACCAATCTATTAATCTGGAAATCTAATTTCTATGGTTTGAAAATATTCGTGTAGAGCGGGCTTGAGTTTGTCCAACAACTCGACTCTAAAAGAACTCTGGTTCTTGCCATATCAATGGAAGGCGTAAGTCCTAATATTCGGTTGAGGGATTTGTTCTTTGGTCTCATCAATACTTGGATGATCTTGAATATGTATATCACATATATACATTTAGATTATGGACAACTTAATTGAATTGAGACTATGTCCATAATTACCCTTAAAATTCATCTAATGCATGTATCACACAAAGGAGGTTTAATTTAGGTTGTGTCTTTACTATATATCCAAAGTTCGTGATTTGATTCAACTCTTGAACCTAATTGGGTATTAGTGTTACTCTTAGCTAATCCGAATTATGAATGTGATTTGATTAAGAACCCTAAAATTTAATTATTTTGATGTCTAGATTAAACACTTGAATCCTAGTTTATATACCTTTATCCAGTCACACTAGAAATGCTATGCTCTACTTAGATTAATTCTAAATTAATCCTTAGGATATCCAAAATTCTCGTATACCAATTAGTCCTCTATAATATCCCTAGGTCATCTCAAATTTACCTAAACAATTTTAGCACATGCCAAAATTATCTTGACCACCAAAATTGTCAAGATAAATAAGTTAACCTACTAGACACTAAAGAGACTGATTTGATGCTCGGAAAATTTTCTAGAACCCTAATTTCAAGCACATGCATTAAGCATGTTATTTTCATCAAAATAATATATTTCTTATCGCATAAGAACCTTATTTATGTCTCATAACCGAAACATATACATTATAAGTCATTAAGTAAGCCAACCCCATCAACTTTCAAAAAGTTGACCAATGTTGATTTTGGCTTTATTTTTTAACTGAATCAAATTCAATTAATTCTGGAAAAATTTCAGCGTCTTATACATATTCTAAATGTGTCTAATAAAAAATTCTAGAACCTAATTCTTAGGAATTATTTATTAATAAATAGGAAAAACTAGCACATCACATGTGTGTGACATTTGTTACATTACTTTTAACACTTTCATGCATGCATAAGATAATCACTTTAACAACAAGTGTCATGCATTTCATACACGTGGCAACATCTTATCTTGCATATGCATGTATAAAATTCATAAAAACAATTTGCATAAAAATTAATATGGAATTTTCATGCATGCATGTTCATCACATTTCTAGAATTTCCAAAACTTCATACATGCATCAAGCTAAAACTAAATTCGTAATAAAATAGCAAATGATATTCAATTACATTTTAATTTTACAGAAACATAATATAACACCTTATAAACACTTTTGTGAAATAAAAACAGAAAAAATTTCTAGAATTAATACGAAATTTTCAAAGTCAGCACATGCATTCTTCTTTCCAGAAATTCTCAAAAATCAACATATGAACAGTCTGGATATTAATTCTAAATAAAATAGAAAATGACATCTAATTGCAATTTTCTTTGACAGAAACATAATATAACATCTTATAAACATTTTTGTGAAAGAAAATCAGAAAATAATTTTTCTACAATTTACATGAATTTTTCCAAATCAACATGCAAGTCAGTCACAGCTCAGCAAACACTTTGCACATGTTCAATACATCATGCATAAACTTGCTCTGATACCATTGTAAGGTTAGCCACGGTCGCATGCATCACATGCAGCGGAAGTGTCAGAATTATGATTCTGATACCATGATACAAAAATCACAGAATCTCATATGCATGCAAGGATATGTAAAGAACATGAAATATAAAATTTTTTTAACCTTTGTTTCTCCTCCTTTTTTGTTTCTCCTCCTTTGTTTGGATTGTTACAAACTCCAAACCCTTCCTTAATCACCCAAAGACACGTAAAGATGATGAAGAAACAATGTATAAGGGTGATTTGTGCACCAAACTAGATGAGTTCTAGTAGATGCTCAAGATGATGGAAGATAGGTCAAAGATCTGGTTGTATGCATTTTGATTCATACAACAATTGCATGAATTGCAAGAACAAGACTCAAGACACCTCTCTCTCACTCCAGAACGCTTCTAGAGCCCTTATGCTATTATTTGTGTGTGTAAAAAGTAGAAGAAGCTCGTGTACATAAGTAAAGAACTCACTTATATATCATTTCGTGAATGGCCACGATCGTGACTTTTTTAAAAAACAGGCTTGCCTTTGGCCACGATTGTGGCCTGCTTAAATTAGGCCATACACACTTGTTTTTCATCCGATCTTTTATGATTGTGACCCTTAGGTTCTCGGTTATTTTAGGCACTTGAATTAACTCTTAATTCAATCAAATCATGAAGGGTTTCATGATGCCAATTTGCCAGAATATAAGTGGATTAACACACGAACTCTTCGATGGTTAACTATCCAACTTATGAACCTTTCCATAGACAATTACCGTGAAATTCGTCCTTTCACCATACTATACTCCACTTTGTTCAGAGTATGGACTATGTGTCAACTTCCACTAAACTGACTACATCACGTCTAGTCCAAATGATGTTAGTTTTTGTCCTGGGATGTCATTACTCTCAGGACATCCCAGGACAAAAATAACCCCCTAAGAGCGACCTCTTCTTGAGGTAACAAGGAATGATGTTAAAGTATAGGATTAGTATCTAAGATATCCTTGAGTACCTAAAGTCTAAGGATATTTGCACCATTGCTATGATGAGATTAATCATTGACATTCGATAGATCATCCACATGATAATCTC
>JAOQMS010043775.1:0-11271 GCA_027563885.1 Erythroxylum longipes
TGATGAGTATGTCATCGACGTATATAAGAATAAATACTGTGAGCTTCTTTTTCCGTAAGAAGAACAACGATACATCAACTTTGGCATTATGAAATTTCCAGCTGAGTAAAGTCAGACATAATTGATCGAACCACGCATGAGGTGCTTACTTTAGTCCGTAAATTGCTTTTATCAATTTACACACGTGATTTGGACGTCCAGGATCAAGGAAGCCTTCGGGTTGGTGCATGTAGACATTTTCTTGAAGGAAGCCATTGAGGAATGCATTATTCACATCTAGTTGTCTAATTTCCCAGCCATAAGTGACGACAATGGTGAAGACAATTCGGATTGTTGTTGGTTTAACTACGGGACTGAATGTTTCTCCATAATCAATGCCTGGTGCTTGCTGGAACCCTTTTGCTACTAGTCGAGCTTTGTACTTAAGGATGGAACCATCGAGTTTCAACTTTGTCTTGAAAACCCATTTACAGTCGACTATCTTCTGTGTGCTAGTGTAGGGGACAAGTATCCATGTGTTGTTATGCTGGAGAGCTTTAAATTCGTCTGTCATTGCTTGCTTCCAATGTGGTGAGGCTAAATCTTCTGTGACACTTTGAGGTTTTGTGATCTGTGCTGAATATAATTTTTCTGAATGAAGGAGTCAAATAAATGGGTGTTTCGGATTGTATATGCCATCCTTTGCTCGTGTAGTCATTGGATGTGTATTTACTTGTTCCTGCCTTTCACAAAAATTTCTGGACGGATCTGCTTCTTGTTCACCGACGCTTGGTTCACCAGATCTTGTTGTATTTGTTGAAGAAAATTCATGGCCTTATGAACGAGACTATGATGAGAGTATAGTTGTTGGAGATTTTTCTAACGAACTAACATGTTCATCACCAGAGGTTGAGGATTCTGGAACATTATGACTTTCTTTGTTCGGAGTAATCAACAAAGGTATAATGCATTCATTTTCAGTGGAGCTCACTCGTCGGCTCAGAAAACCTGCAGTACAAGGGAAGAATGAGGGATCAAACATAACATGCCGTGAGATGAAGATTTTTCCCGAAGAGCTAAGACACTTGGATCCTTTATGTTGAGACGCAGGTCCGAGATATACACACCTCTGGCTGTGGAATTGAAACTTATGTTCATTGTATGGTTTTAAACACGGATAACATACACAGTCGAAGGGCTGTAAGTTTTTATAATTAGGCTCTGTTTTATAAAGTTGAAACAGAGGAGTAAAACCTTTAAGTATGGGTGTTGGTAAGCGGTTAATGAGATATACTACCATTTGGAAGGCATCTACCCAGTATGTGAGAGGCAGCTGAGCTTGAGCGAGTAGTGTTAATCCCATCTTAACAACATGTCGATGCTTACGTTTAGCTCTCCCATTTTGTGCAGAAGTATATGGGCATGTAAATCACATGGTGATTCCTGCTTCTTGTGTCACATTTACAAAGGGTCTGTATTCAGTTCCATTGTCACATTGTATGGTTTTGATTTTTGTGTCAAAATAATTCTCAACTTGTGCCCAAAGCACATTAAACGCTTTTACAACTTCACTTTTGTGTTTCAGTGGATATATCCAAGTATATCTACTGTAATCATCGAAAAAATGTATATAGAATCGATGGCCACTTACTAATTGAACTGGTGAGGGTCCCCAAAGGTCTGTATGAACCAATTCCAAAGGAGAAGAAGCATGAGACACAGATTTTGAAAATGGTAACTATTTTGATTTGCCATACTGACAAGCTTTACAAACAAAATCCAGATATTGAACATCCTCGTTACATTTATTTAGTATTTGCTTTAAAACTCTATCACTGGGATGTCCTAGTTTGTAGTGCCATTTTAGAAACTCCTTCTCTTTCTGTGTAAGTGACTTCATTTGAGCTTGAGTAGCTATTGGAGCATGTTCATACATCTGATACATTCCTTGGCTTGATCTCCCGTGCACTAGAGGACGTCCTGTCTTCTTGTCCTTCACAATATAGCCATCATTAGTGAAATGAACATCTACTGAATTGTCCTTAGTGAGTTTATTGACACTCATAAGATTTTTAGTTGCAGATGGTACTAACAACACGTCTTTGAGATGAATTCTGGAATTTGATGCAGGTAAAAAAGTAGAGCTAATTCCAACTACACGAGTTGGTTCTCCAGTGCAAGGATAAAGATGAGTCTTACCTACATGATTGATGTTTTCCAGTTGATTAGCATATGGAGTCACGTGATAGTTTGCCCCACTATCCATATACCAAGATTGATCGGATACTATCTGTGGGTGAGCATGGTGTCCTGCAGATGAGTTAGCATAGAAAGCTTGTGGAGCTGAATAATGCCCATAACAACGTCCAAAGCTTGATGGAGGTTGAAAGTTTCTGTCAAAATGATGATAGCAGTTTGCTACTACGTGTCCTGGTTTCTCACATAAATGACAATAGGGTTGATTTCCATTATTAAATCCACCATGATTTCCACGACCTCGTCATCCTCTCAAGCCTCCATGTGACCTTTTACGGAAATTCTGCTTGGTGATATTTTGATTTGTATTAGTGAACTAATTTTCAGCATCATCTTGGTGAGCAAGATTTACAGTAGGTTAAACTGATAGAGTTGAAAAATGTTAAGTTGTTCCAGTCGACTTTCGAATGCAAGGAGAGTAGATTATGTTTCAATCCAGGTGAGATTAGGTTGATCGACGAGCGTTACCACAACCGCGTTGTATTCTGAATCTAGACCATTTAGCGTATGAAGAATGAGGTCCTCCGTGGCAACAGGAGCTCCAGCCAATATTAGCTGATCTGCAATGTTTTTCATTTTACTAATATATTCATCCATCTTCATTGAGTTTTTGCGTGTTTGATGGAGCTCCGACTTGAGCACCATAACACGTGATTTCATTGACGTGCAGGTAAGATTACAAGCACCAACCCAGAGATTAAGAGCTGTGCGACAGTGAAGTAATTGATCGCCAATTTCTTGGGTCATTGTGTTACGTAACCAGCCAACCAGAAGTTTGTAAACAGCATACCATTCGGCGAAGACTGGATTTGGAATCATTTCTGCTCCTTTAGAGATGAACCTAGGAGGTGTTAAACCAGTGTTGTTAATGTGCGACTCAAGAAAGTTGCCTTCGATCAGTGGTAAGACTACAGATTCCCACACGAGATAGTTTCCTTTATCCAACTTGATAGAGGTCGTTTGGCTGGAGGAATTGAAAAGGGAGTCTGTTTTGGAGGTGTGGGTAGTAGAGAGAGAAGTAGCAAAGGATGCCATTGAAGGGGAAGCCATTGAAGAAAAAAATTCGCTCTGATACCAAGAAAAAAAAGGCTATGTATTGTATAAATAATTCAGTGCACTGTAGGTGTGCGTCAGGTTAATCATTTATAGCAGAGTTTGTTACATGAGAGAGAAGGAGCAGAATTATTAGCCATACACGTGTTCTGTACAGAATAAAGAATAATAACAGAATATATGGGTTTTTGTCCTATGCGATAACAAATTGTTTTTGGTACTTATCTTTAAAGCCAAAAAGTATAAATATGTATCATTTTTTACTTTTTCTTCTGTAGAGACAGTATATCAAATAAAATAACATTGTATAATAACCACCATATCAAACTAATATTGAGATAAAATAATTTATTTTTAAATACAAGAGTAATTAGATATACATCCTTAACTAATTGTTAACTAATTATTTGATTGTTAAAAATCTCAAAATCTTCATGATTCACGCCAAATGTTAATATCCATATAAATATATAATTATATTAAATAAAATAAATATTAAGTTGTCGCAGAAAATAATAAATATTAGGATAAATTAAATATAGTTTAAGTATTTGCTTCATTAATAATATTCTCTTAATCAATTGTTTTCTACATTATGTGATATTTTTTTATTCTCACTTTTCATATCATTAAAATAAATTCATGCCTTGCTTTAGATAGATTGAGCTTCCTCAATATCCCTCAAATATAGTATCAATGTAAAATTGATCATGAAGCCTCTCTTCACCTTTACTTCGTATATGAATTTTTAACTGTAATTTGGAGAAAAATTCAATCTATATGCAGAGTAAACATATTCAAATATGATGATGTTGAAATTTTAGAATGGGTTAGCAATAGCAATGGTTTCACTATTAGCGACAAAGCTATTTTTTAAACAATTTTTTGTTTGACTATGTATATATTGTGGAAAGAAAGGAATTCCATGACCTTTAAGGGAATAGAAAAGATTAAGGAGCATGTCATAAATGTTTTGGTCTCTTGGATTAGAGAACAATTGATCACACTCTAGTAATCATCTATCTTAAGCACGGAATCTTTTAGTCCTGACTCCAAGAAACTAGGGTTTCAACATTTCTAAGGCTTCATAAAAGATACTATATAGTAAGATAATTTGCTCCGTATCAAGATTGCATGAACCATATATGTAATCTTTTGGAAAAATTATTGAAAGGTTCAAACCTTAACAATCTAGATTGTTAAATTTATAAGCAAGGTTAGAGACTGGATCCCCATATATATGGTTTTGGATCATTCTAGTGGAACATGAAATGTAGTTAACTTCTCCTTTGTTTAGTAAACCACAGTCACCTACTAGTTGTTGTCTCCCACTGTCTTCCACTATTTTATATTCAAAAGAAAATTTTCCATTGGTATGTAAAAGATAACTTTCCATTGGTATATAACATGTATGAACCTGTTATTTCTCAGTTGCACCATATTTAAATGTAAAGCAACCTTAAGAAAGTGCAAAAATAGGTTGATAAATGATTTTTTTTCTCAACTAGTAAATTTTATGTGCTTTAATAGGATATAGAATAAAAAATAAGAAGGAAGTAACTATAGATTATGTGATAAGTGCTAAAATAGACTATATTTTAAACATAATTTTAGGAGCGTTATGCTTAAGTTTGGATTTTTTTATAGGATTTGATATTTAAAACAAATTCTTTTAGGTTTTTTATTTTTCTAACTGGAAAATGAATGAATTTGGAAAGATTTAAATCAATCTAGAAAAACTTTGGAATGACTTTTTTCTAATGACTAGGAATAAGGCATCAATTGGTATTATATTGCTACCTATACTCCATTACGCCATGTTTTATATACGGTGGAGTTTAACTCCATTACGCCATGTTTTATTTATGGGGGAGTTTACTTCTGACTAATATGACCTTTACATGGATTCATGTTCCTACTATATTCAATAAGAGGACATCTTTTTCTCTAGTGTCTGCCATTATCATATCATACTATGCCTATATTAGCTAATATAAAGAAATATGATCTTATGTTCTTGACATATGTTGAGGGTAATTATTACATAAAAGAACTTAAGAGATGTGTTAAGCAATACGAGAGCCAATATGGTCTCATATTTGATCCGTGTTAACTAAAAAATTTAGGGTTTTGCACCTAAGAGAGGCAGATGATAGAGAATAGGAAAAATAAGGTCTTGAAACACTTAAAAGGCAATTAGAAGTTGACACATGTTCTATTAAAAGAAATCACGAGAGACTGCATTGCTCCGCAAGAAGTTGATTATGTTTTGTAGAACTATCAACATACAAGACATTGAGACTTCTTTGAGATCTCTCAATCCCCACAAAGCTCTTAGACTTGATAACTTTAACCCTTACTTCTTCCACAAGTTCTGAATCTCACTAAACATCTAGCTAATAATGTTTTTCTTGAATTCTTTAACAAAGGGAGGCTTCTGTCAAAGAGTAACAGCACCTTCATAACTCTCATGCCTAAGACTAGTGTGTTGTCTTCTTTCTCTAATTATCGACATATCTCTTGTTGTTGTAGGGTTAGCCATGGTTGCATGCATCATATGCATGAGAATGCAGTGGAAGCGTCGGAATCTTGATTCTGACACCATGATAACCTGAAAAATGCAGAATCAAACATGCATGCATGGATATGTAAGAGAACATGAAATATAAAACTTTTTACCTTTTGTTTCTCCTCCTTTATTGTTTCTTTTCCTTGTTTGGGTTGTTGCAAATACCAAACCCTTCCTTGATCACCTAACAGCACGTAAAGAACAAGAAGAAACAATGTATAAAGGTAATTTGAGCATCAAACTAGATGAGTTAGTAGATGCTCAAGATGATAGAAGATAGATCAAGAATCTTGTTGCATGCACTTTGATTCATGCAACAATTGTATAAAAAGCAAGAAAAAGACTCCTGATACCTCTTTTTCACTCTAGAACTCTTCTAGAGCCCTTATGCTCTCACTTAACTGTGTAAGAAGTTGTCAAACTTTGTATATATGAGTGAAAAACTCACTTATATACTCATTCGTGCCCTCTATCCACGATCACGGCCTTTTTAAAAAATGGGCTCACCTTCGACCACAATCGTGGCCTATGAGTCACGATCACGACCTACTTAAAATTGGTCATACACATTATGTTTTTCATTTGATCTTTTATGCGTGTGACCCTTAGGTTCCTAGTTATTTTAGGCACATGAATTAACTTTTAATTCAAGCAAATCATGAAAAGTTTCATTATGCCAATTTATCAGAATATAAGTGGGGATTAACACATGAACTCTTCGATAGTTAATTATCCAACTTATGAACCTTTCCATAGATAATTACCAGGCAATTCGTTCTTTCATCATATTATACCCCACTTGGCTCAGAGTATGGGCTATGTGCCAACTCCCATTAGACTGACTACGTCACATTTAGTTCAAGTGATGTTAGTTCTTGTCTATGTGTCATTGAAGACTCCCTTCATAACACATAACTACTCTAGCCAGAGACTCCTGAGTAATGACCACAACAAGAGGTCTTGGGTATCATCTCCTTCTAATCGGAGTGGTGAATCCTTTATCGGCTACCCAATTACCTTCGAATACCAATAGTTGTACCCAATCACCATACTAAGAGCAACCTCGTCTTGAGGTAACAAGGAACGATGTCAAAGCACAGGATTGGTATCTAAGATATCCTTGAGTACCTCAAGTCTAAGGATATTTGCACCATTGTTATGATGAGATTAATCATTGACATTTGATAGGTCATCCATATGATAATCTCATTGTAGGTACTTACTACTCTTAGTAAGCATCCACATGTTAACTCTAAACATACCATTCTTACAATTTGTGAGACCCACTTGATCAAATCAAGGAGTATAACATGTGCTAGTCTTTCTAGATTAATAATGTCTTATCTTATTAATCATATGACTAGAGATTATTTAGATACTAACATAATTGTACATGGCAGGACTTCATGCTATGTTTTGTATCATGGACTTCATTAATTTAATTTCAGATCATTATCAATTCATATATAAACGAATATCAAATTAATAAAAAATGCCTTTCACTTTATTAACAAAAACAAAGTCAGTACATAAGTGCTAAAGGTGATTGTCTTTCGAGCACTACTCTAACAATCTTCCACTTGTACTAAAGTCAATCACCTTTGTATCTAATACCATAGGCGAGTACACAAGAATAAAATTTTGTTTGAGGAACTGGCTTAGTCAAAGGATCGTCGATGTTCTGATCTATAGGCACTCTTTTTATCTTCACATCACCTCTATATATGCTTAAACCTCTGATGAGACCTTGGTTCCTTGGCTTGAGCAATAGTCCCATTATTGGCACAGTACAACAATATTGGGTCTACTATACTAGGAACCACTCCAAGTTCCATAATAAACTTAATTCAAATTACCTCTTTTTCCACTTCCGCAGCTACAATGTACTCTGACTCAGTCGTCGAATATGCTGTCGCCTCTTGTTTGGAACTCTTCCAACTAACTGCTCCACCATTCAATGTAAAAACATAACCTGACTGAGATTTAGAGTCATCTTGGTAAGATTGAAACTGGCATTTATATGCCCGCTTACTACTAGATCTCTATTTTCATATATCAAGAATACATGTTTAGTCCTTCTCAAGTACTTTAAGATATTATTGACAGCCACCCAGTGACCTTCACCAGGATTCGATTGATATCTACTCGTAACATTTAGAGCATACGATATATTTGGTCTTGTATATAACATAGCATATATGATTGATCCTATTGCCGAAGCATATGAGATCATACTCATGTGAGTCCTCTTATCTTGTGTCTTGGGACACATAGATTTCGATAGTTTTATCATACTCATATGAGTCCTCTCTTGAACTGCTCTATGCTAAACCTATTTAGCACTTTGTCTATGTATGTTGACTGTGAAAGACCTAACAACTTCCTTGATCTATCTTTATAGATCTTTATTCCCAATATATAAGTTGCTTCCCCAAGGTCTTTCATGGAAAAATTCCAAGAGAACCAAACTTTGACTGATTGCAAACTTGAGACATTATTTCCCATTAATAATATGTCATCCACATATAACACAAGGAATACGAACTCCCACTAACCTTCTTGTACACACAAGGTTCATCAGGATTTTGTGAGAAACCAAACTCTTTGATTGTCTCATCAAATTGGATGTTCCAACTCCTAAATGCTTGCTTCACATCCATCTACCTTATTTTATAATCATAATGAGCAGTAACGGCTAGGAGTATTCTTATGGATTTAAGCATAGCTATGGGGCTAAATGTTTCATTATAGTCAACTTTTTGTCTTTGACGATAACCTTTAGCGACTAGCCTTGCTTTATAGGTAATCATATTACCTTCTATGTTGATTTTCTTCTTTAAAATCCACTTGCACTTTATGGGCTTTAATCCTTCGGGTGGGTCAACCAAAGTCCATACTTGGTTTTCATACATGGAATCCATTTCAGATTTTATAGCTTGAAGCCATTTTTTACATTCTGAACTCTTCAGAGCCTATTCATAGGTTATAGTCTCATCATATTTTATGAGCAATACATCATTGTATTCATTTATGAGAAAGTCATATCTCTCTAAAACATTGCGTATCCTATTTGACCTACGAACATTTTGTGTGTTAGAAGGTTTAACAATTGTCTCATTTCTGGGGACAATAATTTCGAGTTCAGGCAGTTGATCTGAGTCTGCTTGAGCATCATGAACTTCATCAAGTTTAACTTTTCTCCCACTGTCTTCTCTTAGAAGAAACTCTTTCTCTAAAAAGAAAACATGCTTTGAGACAAAAACCTTTTACTCTAAAGTATTATAGAATTGATATCTAATTGTTTCCTTAGGATATCTTATAAACAGATATTTATCAGATTTTTCTTTAAGCTTGTTTGATTAAATCCACCTCACATAAGCCGGACAATCCCAAACTTTCATATGAGAAAGGTGGGGCCTTTTGTTAGTTCACATCTTATATGAAGTAACTTCAACTTCCTTAGAAGGGACTCTGTTTATTACATAAACAACAGTCTCGAATGCATAATCCCAAAAGGATTTCCATAGATGTACTAAACCCATCATTGACCTTATCATGTCTAACAAGGTTCAGTTTCTCCTTTTATCTACACCATTATGTTACGGTGTGTAAGGTGGGGTACAATGGGATACTATCCCATTATCTCCGAGATAAGTTAGAAACTCCACGTTTAAGTATTCATCACCTCGATCTAATCAAAGTGTCTTAATATTTCTATCGAGTTGTTTCTCTACTTCATGTCTAAATTGTTTGAACATTTCAAATGCTTCAAACTTATATATCACTATATACACATATCTATAGTGAATAATCATCAATAAAAGTAATGAAATATACAAAACCACCTCTGGCATGAATGGACAGCGGACCACATATATCAGAAAGTATTAGTTTTAATAACCCATTCATTCGTTCACCTTTTCCTTTAAAAGGTAATTTAGTCATCTTGCTTAACAAGCAAGATTCACATGTGTCATATAATTCGTAATCAACCCTAGGCTACCAATTTTATGTAGCTTAATCATATATGGTCAAGTCGACAATGTCATAAGTAAGATGATTTTAGGTTATCTCATTTTTGTCTTTTATTGTCATTGATATTTAAAATTGGATTGGACATATCTAATATGTAAATTCCATTGCACAATGCAGCAGTACCAGACAACATTTCATTCAAGTTAATTGAACAACCATTGCTTGAAAAAGTTAAATGAAATCCCATTTTATTAAAACATGAAGCAGATACAATGTTTTTAGTCATGACAGGTACATAATAGCAATTTTCCAAAACTAACTCTAGCCCACTAGACATATGTCCCTACAGCTAATGCAGCAATTCTTGCTCCATTTCCCATACGTAGGTTCATCTTTCCTTTCTTGAGCGGTCTACTATCTCTGAGACCCTACATATCAACACATATGTGTGAGCCATATCCAGTATCTAATACCCAAATGTTATGATTAGAAATAGTATTTACCTTAATGATAGATAACATAACTAAAGTAGACAGTCGGGCATCTAATGTCTTCTTCTGCTTCAGTGACTCTAGATAAGCTTTGTAGTTCCTCTTCTAATGTCCTTCCTTGTTGCAATGGAAGCATATCCCTTTTGGTGTTGTCTCCTTTGCCATCTTCTTGGCTACACCTACCATTGGCTTCTTGGACATATTCTTCTTCTTTTGGTTCTTTATTCGAGAACCAAAAGTAGAGTCCACCACTATTACAACCTTATCGTCTTTCTTGACAATCTATTCAGCTGCTTTGAGCAGATTAATCAGCTTAAGTATCGTCATGGATATTTGGTTCATTGGATGGTTAAGCACAAGCTGTGAATAACTATCGGTCAAACTAGTTGGAATCAAGTCTATACTCAATTCATGATCCATAATGAAGTCCAAACTGCCTAACCTCTCAATTTACTCATTTATCTTCAGCACATATTGCACTGGAGATGATCTCTCAGCCATCTTTGAACGGAAAAGCAACCTCGAGGGCTCAAACCTTTCAGACCGAGCTTACTCATCAAACAGTTCCTCCAGATGGTAGACTATGGTATGAGCATCCATAGCCTCATGCTGCTTTTGCAGTTCTGTTCATATAGAGGCCAGCATTGCAACATCCCACTACCATAGGGTACATACCTAAGCTTTTAGGAACATACCCTACGATAATGGTATATTGGAGCAATGGCAAAACTAACTTATACATGATAGTAAGCAGTATATTCGAAAAGCGTTCTCATTTCTCTGAAAACATTCGTTTATTTTATTCACTGATAACGTTTACACTATTCTTCCTAACGATTATTTACAAAACTCTACACAAGTACTAACAACTGTACAAAATGACAACAACTAGTTTTCTTCGGGAGTCAGCTGACGGACCTCTGAGCCATCTCTCAGTTCTCAGACACT
>JAOQMS010043776.1:0-11270 GCA_027563885.1 Erythroxylum longipes
GGAAGTCTTGAGGACCCTATCAAAGAGGATGTTTTCTTTGAAGCTGAACCGAAGGCATTAGGTGATCTATCTATCCGCCGGAAATGTTTCGCCGCTATTAAGTGATTTTCTTGTAGTGTTACTTCCCACTGAATGGCCATTCCTACATGCCCTGCTGGAGATGTTGGTAAAGGCTGTCACGTATTCAAGGTCTCTAAACTTGTAATTGCTGCAGTCTATGCACTTGCAAAAGACCAATACATGCAAAAGGATCCCTATAATGCTATTAGATGGGAACTTATACGTATGGAGTCCTTCATAGCAGGTTGGTTCAATGGCCAGACACATGTCAAGAGAGTGCCTAATCCAACTAACTTTTTGCAAGTATTCAAAGAAGATATCCAGAAGATTGTAGAACATGCACGTGATGCTTGGAAGGTTTGTGGTTTCCTACCGTTCGCTTACGAGCATTCTTTTAGGACTTCTGGTACTGGTTATGTAGCAACAATTCTACTGAATATGTTCATTGGCTTACCTGCCTCGATTGTTTTTATGATCAGAGTTTGAGATGGATCGGTGTCCGTAGAGTTAAAGCGGTACTTAAGGATATCAATAGGTCAGGCCAACGCGGGCCGGGCCAGGCTGACCCGTGGCCCGACCCTAGCCTACCATGCCTAGGCCAACCATGGTTGGCCTGGGCGGACCATGGTCGGCCCATGACCTATCTATAGCCCGCCAAACCTGGGCTAAAAACGGACCAGAATTGCTATCCCTAGAGGTACTTCAAACCGGTCTTAAAGGATCACACATTGCAAATGTCTTCAAAATACGTGCTAACCTTGGTCGCCTGGCTGCTATAACTGCTGCTAATGCTATGATTAAGTCTATTGATGTTGCTGGATGGTGAACTTACATAGCTAAGCCTTCTGGGTGCGATGATACTCCAACAACAAAAGTTGACGAGAAAATCACTATGATGATGTTAGGAGACAAGAGAAAACACAATAAAAAACACAGCTCTCTTATCGGGTCAACTTAATCGCAACAACAAAGAACAATGATCAAATTTAATTAAATAATATCAGTGAGAAAATAAAAACCTAATAAAGAACAAACATAAAGATTTACGTTAAAAAAAACCTTAGGAGTAGAGGATAAAATCATGAGTCAAACTGACACGTAAATCCACTAATCACAAATAAGGATTTATAAATTTTAACCTTTTACTGGACAATAATAAGTTGTCTTACAAAGACTCAAGACTAAAATTAAATTTGTTGTGCAAATCAACAAACTCACAATCCAATATCAAAATCAATCAAGCAAAGATAAGAATCAGAACCTATTTGCTCCCTCTCTCTTTTTTTTTTTTTTTTTTTTTTTCCCTTTTTGGTGTTTTTGCGCCTCCCAATAAACATACACTAAAACAAAGGAAACATTTCCCGATGTTTTTTTAAGCGAAAAAATATTCGTCACAAAAAGACAACCTTTTGCGATAAAACGTATTGTTCATCACTAAATGTTAAGTTTTAGTGACAAAACCAAAAAGTGTTGCCCAAGGGAAAACCTTTAGCGACGTTCAAGTAAAATCATCGTACAATAGAGACTAATGGGTGACGATTTACAGTATTCTTTGCCAAATAGTACAATCGCAACGCAATTTGTAAATGTCACCATAACTTTACAAACAATTTGCGATGAACTTCGTAAATGATCATTAAATGTTATGTATTTTGCGACGATATTACCAAACTTCACCAAAAGGTCAATATTTGGTGACGAAATTGATAATTCATTGTGAAACATTATACATTCAGCGATGACTGCTTTTAATCATCACTAAATATCAAATATTCAGAGACGACATTTCAAAATCGTCATTAAATGTTTCACATTCAGTGACGAATTTTTGGAAACATCGCTAAATGTTTACATTTAGTGACGTAAATGATTGAAATTATCATAAATTATTAAAATAACATTTTTATAATCTATCATAGTTAAGATATGTTGTATTGAAGATTTGTTTTAAATGTTTACAACGTGTTATTTGGAATAAAAAACTCACAACATATTTTTAAGACTTAAAATAGTAGTATTAATTAATCATTAGTATTTGTAATGAAAAATTTAGTTTCTGCAGCTCCTTTGTTTTGTCTCCACCAAAAACACCATCTTCCTTCTTGCTCATCCATCAATTAAATACTTAACTTCTGCATTTTACCCACGTTACACCTTGCAAAGAAAGCATTCCAGTACATATTTTATTTTGTTTCTCTCTATTTTTGTCTTTTCTCCATCCACCAAAATCTCTTCTAACCCCTTTCAACAGCTGAAATTTTTCTGAAGCAAGTAAGTGATAGTTAAAGTTGTATGGGTAGTGTAAATGATATTAAGATGAGGTTTTAATGTTTGTAAATTGGATGCATGCATGAGTGGTATATGTTTCCGTGCTTATGAATTGATGCATGCGTGAATGGTGTGGATGCATATGTGGGTGGTGAAGGAAGAAGCAAATTCGGTGATATGATTAACAAGATGAAGGATTTTAGCAATGAAGTGAGTTGGAGCATGTTATATGCAATGTTTTTACTGAAAATGAATATGTATTTTAGACATAACTTGATCTGTGAATATCCAAATTAGATGGATTTTGATTTAGAGTAAATCAGAGACATATGGCTACATTTTTCATGAAGGAATCGAATTTTAAATCTGTCCTTAAGAGTCTTGAAATTTGGCTTGAATTTGAGAATTGTGTTCTATCAAGGTATGAAAACAGTCTATAGCTTCTTGACTATAACTTGCATGATACTAAACCAAAATGCATGAAATTGATGTCATTAGACCCTTAAGACATTGTTGAACATTTGATTAAGAGAAGGTGTTGTCTAAATAACTCATTGTCTAGGTCATAATGGTCTTACAAATTTGACCCGAAATTTGTTTAAGAAAATCTGGAAAAAAAATGCAGAACATATGATATGGAAAAATATGGATTAGGTATTGTTTTGGGGTTTATAAACAATCATGAATTGTTGAACTGTGCATTGATGTTACTGAACTGAAACTGAAGTAAAAATGAAGAGGTCATCAACTATAAATGATAGAATTTTCATAATGAAGTGTTTGATAAAATGGATATCATGTTATGGAAAAGGATAGGTTTCATGAATGATATTATGTAGTTGAAGAGGTCTAATCAATTGATTAGAGTTTGATAATTTCATGAAAACAAATTGGTATGTGAATGAGTATGGAATGATGTTGTGTTTGTGGTAAAGTAATCTAGAAAATTGGAGTGAACTTGGTATTAAAATGTACGTGAGTTTTAGACAAACAGAAGAAAGGAGGAAGAAAAACACAGCAGGGCACAATCGTGCATCTGCACGATCACAACCCTTGCTGAAGAAGATGGAAGTCGCAATCGTGCACCAGCACGATCACCACTCTACCGAAGAAGGAGGAAAGTCGTAATCGTGCATTTGCACGATCGTGACCTGAGAGGAAATGTAAAGGGTTATTTTTTTGAGTGATTTTTGGATTAATAAAGGCTAGGATGTTTCCATATGAAGTATTAAGGCTTAAATGAGTTCTTAAATGAATTTAGGTTATGCTTGTTTGGGGGTAATGGGAAAAAAGATATGGGTATAGAATGAAAACTTACGTTTGGTATCAACCTATCACTGAATAGGTAACATTTTCATTACCTGGTTTTCGGCAATACTCCATTCCCCTGGTAATTTAGAGGAATGGGAATCATTATTATGTTTTCTGGCGTGAGATTTTGCCGCGATTGTGAGCACTTTCTTTACTCTCTTACCTACCTTTCTCTTTCGTGAGAACCAAAAAAAATCCCTGTAGCTTCCACCGGTTCCTTCTTCGCCTCCCCCTCCGGGTACTTCAAACAGTTCCATTGGATCAAGCGGGTTCAGATCTCCATTGAATACGTTGATGAAGCCTGTTTGGGACACGGTGAAGAGAGATCTGTCTAGAAGCATGAGCAATTTAAAGCTCGTGGTATTCCCCAACCCTTACCAAGAGGATCTGGGAAAGGCTTTGAGAGATTGGGATCTATGGGCTCCGTTCTTCTTCCTTCTATTTCTAGGAGTTAATCTCTCCTGGTCTGCTTCCGTAAAAAAGGTTAGCCTTTTGCTTTGTTCTGTGCACTACTATAAAGGTAGAGAAATCTACTTGATAAAATTACATATATGAAGCCAGATTTCTGTACTTGAATGGTTTTTATAAATCATCTGATTCTTCCCTTTCCTACGGAATGGTATGTATGTTTGCTTATGTACATTCTTAAGGTTTATGCATTTTGTAGCTAACATTTCCTTTTAAGTATTATCGAAGTGATGAGGACCATTCTATTCTCTACAGAAAGGGTAATTGACAATGTTTTGATTTTCTCTGTGTCTGAATAATTGATACTTATTTAAATGTTTCTTTTTTAAATATTTGAAACAGTGTTTTGTCCTTTTTGTTGAAGGCAACTGCCAACAGTTGGGTAAGTGGGTTATTTATTTCGTTCCTAGTTGTATTTGCATTGTTGCTGGTTATGTGCTTAAAAATGTGAACATATCTTCTTGCTAGAGCTAATGTTTTTCAATTTGTGTCCAGCATTTAATGATGAAGTTTATTTGGTGTAGGGACTTGAAGATCCAACAAGGAGTAAATACAAACTTCTTCTAAGTTGTTCACTAGTTATAACTTCTGTGATCCCACCTGAGTTGCCAACGGAATTATCCATAGCTGTCAATACATCTCTAATTGCTTTAGCAAAGCGTGGGATATTTTCAACAGAGCCTTTTTTGTATTCCTTTTGTTGGGAAGGTGAGTTTGCTTTCAAGAAGAATGTGGATTTTGGTTTTGTATGCGTCTCAATTTTGTATGGTTCGTCAGTAAACTTTTCAGAGGTTATGGTTTTGTGTTAGGCAAATAACATGTTCATTTTCTTCGCCTTTAATTTGATAATGATTTATTTTCATTTTGCTGTATGGGAAAAAAAGGTTTGGGTCAATATCTGTTATGACATAGTAGCTAGTTTAAATTGGTTTGTGAATGTGATAGTGTATATTAAATTTACTTGTAAGCTGAAATTTCTTAATATTCTAGTGGGACATAGGCTCATGTGGAAAGCTATATTGGAAGTTGAGTTATAGTGAGTCTAAATTTACATTGTTAAGGTGACATTTTTGTTGTTTTTACATCGTTTGCATTGTCAAAGGAATGTAAATTGTATTGTAAATTTTATTATAGTAGTGGAATGGTGGATATTATGGTTATATCGATGAACTGTATAATATTTTGGAAGATTAAATTATATTTGAGGATACGATGTAACTAATGATACACTGATGCAAGAAAATATTGGAGTATTTTTTCTTCAAGAGCTATTGGAAAGGAAATACCGTAATATATTTGATTTTGTCATTATAAATAGGGTCTATAAATTAAATATAATCAATTAAATATATTTAAAATTTGATATAAAACAAAATTTTAATAAATTTTTATTTCTCAACATTTTTAATAAACCAACCACCATCAGTGGTAATAGTAATCATTCCTTCATTTTAACCAACCATCATCAATGGTAATGATTTATCCTTTCCTATTCCTCACTATATTCATTCTCATTCCCATTCTCATTGCCCTCTGTGAACCAAGCGCTCCCTTAATTGATGTTGAATGAAAAGATTAAAGTGAAAAAGAGGGTATTAAGGATTAAAAGAATGTTTTGAAGGTGTTGTAAATTGTTTATAAAGAGTATTAAAGAAACATACCCAAGAAATTGTCATTGAACATGCATGATATATGATACATTCATAAATGTATTTATGACTGATTATTCTTATGAAAATGCACATGAGTGACATATAAATGTATATGATTGCATATAGAGGATCATGTTGAGCGACCGCTTCCATACATTGCTGGGACTTAAAGGCAATAAGCTAAAGGGAGCATTTGTGAGTCAACCTATATGATCTTCCTATGATTGATTGATTGTTTCTGTTTAACTTCCAATTATTGAACTGTTTGTGATCTATACGTGAATTCTACACTTTAAAGGTCTGAGGAGTTTGATATTCGAGAATGTATTGGAAGTGTTCTATTTGTATCTAAAATTTGAATGATATCTGTTTACAACTGATTTCTGAATACTCAACGAAAGTTGAATGCCGGACTGAGGTCCGATGAATATAAGATTATGTTTATGCATCATAAGTGGATGCTATTCATGGCATATTCTATTATTTGATGCATTTCATAAAATGCATGTTCAAATAAAGGCGTTGTGATCAGAGTAGCCGGTCTGAAAGAGTTATAAGCTCATAATTCTGCACGTAGAGATTAGGTTTGATCCAGCATACCATTGTCATAGGATATTTACTTGAATATCCTTTGGATGTTTGGGTATGTACTCTATGGTAGTGAGATGTGACATAAGTGGTAGATATGTTGTTTTCCAAATTATTACAGATATAATAATAAATAAACTTTAAAATTGAAATTGGAGTGACATGCATACGTGCATGAGCAGACGAAGTATTCGGCATTGACGAATTTTCCCAATCAGCCGATTTTCCTAATCCTTTACGGAGTGTTGTGACATCGTTCCCGCATTCATGGGCAAACATGTCACCTTCGAGACTAAAGGCAACTTAAAACAATATGTAATATAAACCATAAAACTTGAATATATATATAATAGCTTCATAAAAGGAAATGAGATGTACATAATAAGGAAAGGGACGTTGTTTTGATGATACTAAACACCTTGAAGCAGAAGATCCACCATGGAAGGCAAACGATGATAAGTATATAAACTAGAGATTTCTTTTTTAGTGTTGGTTTGCTGAGCAGGGACAATTTTTCCACATTCCTCCCAACGGTATGAATTTGGGCCATCCGGAACTACTGAAGTAAATCACTTGTTATTATAGAAATCATATATAATATGTAAAATACACAAGAATGGGGGTTGGATTGTGTTAAATCGTCTAAGATATTAATCTTTAAAAAAACTTCTTGATTTTCTTGAAAGATTCAAACGATTACAAAACAACGCACTTATTTTGTTTGAGTAATGCAACAGCAGAAATAGTATCTATTCTTCTAACAACAAGAAATTAAAGAGACAAGGGTTAGAGAATATGACACCACGATTTATACTGGTTCACCCTTAACCTTTGGGCTACATCCAGTCCTTAGAGTTTATCTGAGATTTCACTATCTCTTGCAACTTTACAAGTATTATTTCTCATTCCTAGAGCCTCTTCAGGTCTCATTCACAAGTATTCTTTATCTGCTATCTTAGCCTCTTCAGGCTCTAGCATGCCTTTTCACTAGAAAAGATATTGTTTGAGTTTTGTAAACTCACGTTGCAGGTGTTCTTGATATCTCTTCTTTCTTCTTTTCACTCAGGATATTTTTACAGTATACTCACTTGATCACATAATTATTTCGTGTGAGTAGAGAGTTGAAAGTTCAAAGTTCTTCTTCTTTTTTTTGTTTATGACTACAACTGATATTTATAGTCTAATTCTCCAACGGTCTTCTTGAGAAAACTGCTTGTAGAATCTTCAGAGATCAGTTATTAGTTGAGTCCTGTAACCAACTCCAACTAACTAACTAATTGTTGTTGTAAATTATTCTTCAATTATATCCTCTTGATTTGATTTGTATACTTCGTCTTATGTCTTCCCTTCGTCTTACGTCTTCACTTCGTCTTACGACTTCGCTTCGTCTTATAACATGTGACTTCGTCTAGTCAGTCTTACACTTTTTCTTAGTCAGCTCTTTGAATATCATCTTGATTTGATGATTTGTATTTCTTACTTTTATCTGCGCATTTAACAAACTCATCAAAACAATTCACACACTTCTTTTATTATTAGTATTTGACTTTCATCAAAATCAATAGAAGAAGTGAAGTCTTCTTGACTTAACAATCTCTCCCTTTTTGATGATAACAAATGATCATAATATTAGAAGATAAAAAAAAGATACTCAGACGGATAATGTTCAGACGAATAATTTTCAGACAAATAATATATTTATTTAGACGAAAAATGCAAGATAAGATATACAATGCATATGTATGGAAAATAAATTTCTAATACTAATTCTCCTTTTGTTTCTTCTATTCTCCCCCTATTTGTTATTAATCAAAAAATATTATTTTAGACGCTTCAATATTTCAGAGAATATGTTGAATATCAGTAAGGATCGTCTTGAGGTATTCTTCTATAGTCACACGTAGAAGTGCTACTTCCTCATGAAGATCACCCACTAAGTCACTTAAATCATCAACCTTAGTATCAATCTCTTTAATATGTTTAGCTAAGGCTTCCTGATCTTCCTTCTGCTTTTGACTAGCTTCATTCCATACGATGAAATTCTTCAAGAACTTCGGATTGTCGGTAAAATCTTGTAGCTTTTCACTTAGTGGATGAAAATACTCAGAGACAGACAGTTTTCTGATTGAATCGTCTAAATCAATGATTTTGATGGAGGGTAATTGGAAATGTTGTGTTTGGTGTGGAATGTCAAGATCATCAGGTTTAGGTAGTTTGAAAATTGGTTTTCCTAGAAGGTGTAGGATATCCTTGACAGAAGGAATGAAACCTAAGGGTTTAAAATGAATAAGTAAATGCACAAAGGTTTCTAAGTAGAAATTGATACCTTCAATTATAATATTTTTGTATCTTCTTTCTGATATTGTCCCAACTACCTTGGAACTTTCATCTGTGGTTGATGTGCCAAAGTTATTTCCTAATGGCCTTGATATGTGATGTGAAATATAGACGCCTACAGGTTGAACTACATGACATACATCGTCTATATTCTTCATCGCCACTTGAATTTCTTCTTCGGAGAGATCATCTTCTTGTTTCTCAGGAAATTTCTTCTTCTTGCCTTTGTCTTTGCTGTCTACCAGTGTTGGATGTCTAGATTGTACATCTGGTACAATCTTTATCATTGTTCTGCTTGTCACTGGGTAGATTGTGTAAGAATTTTTTTTCATCTTCAATGGATATGGTTCTACCTTTTCATCTCATAGAATACCATACAATCTTCTTTCTTTAGGACTAAGAAGATGTATCATATGATCATTTACTGTTACATGTTCAACTTAAACCTTCACTTTCTGTTTAGGAGGTTCTCTAATGATAATTGAACTTGTGTTTAGATCAGGTATTAATTCTTCTATAATCTTCATTTTCAAATCTTCTTTCTTCATTGGTTGAGGAGGGTTGTGAATTGGCTGTTGCTTTTCAACCTTCTTTTTCTGAATCATCTTTGTCTTCCTTTGTTCTTCTGTCAGCTTGGAAGAGAGTTGTTATTGAGACTTGTTCTGCTCAAATACTAACTTCCTTTTTATCTCTGTCTCTCTAGACGGTTGTTCTGATTGAGTCTGAGGGATAGAGACAATTGCTTTAGTAGGTTGTTATTGTTGTTGTTGTTGTTCCTTTGCACTTTTAGAAACTTGACCAAGAATAAGAGTTTTTTGCTTTTTCTGTTCTTGTTGTTGTAAAGTCATCAATCTTGGTGACCTTCTAGACTTCTTGGGTCTTTCTGATTAGAGCGTCTCAGCCTTCCTCTTTAAAGACACTTTGTGAGTTGGTTGTTGAACCTTTAAACTTTCCTTCCTTTCAGGAATCGTCTTAGCTTGTATTGACTTATAAGACGATTATTCGACTTTTCCCACCTCAGTTGAGATTCTTCTAGTTGATTGAGGTTTTGCTTGCATACCAGATGAAACAAATTCTTTCCTTCTTCTTCTGATTAAAAGCTCCCCCTTAGACTGTGTTGTCGATGTGAAATTTTTATCCGTTTCAGCTTCAGTCTTAATCCCCATTTTGCAAATAGTAGACGTATTGATAACACTCTTAATATTCAGCTGTACTATGTTTCCTCTATCGAGTAGGATTCTAGATTCTTTGAAGAATCCTATCAACAGCATAACGTAAGGTAACGAACCACTCTTCAAATGATAATCCTCCTTAGCCTTATCATGTAGGTCAGAATCAAGTATGGAAGATTAATAGATTGGTGTGTGAGTAGATGAAATAAACAATGTTCATCATTCATCGTCACCAAATCCTTTGATCCCGCTCTTAGTAAAATACAGTGAAGAAGAATTGAATGAAGAACCCTAGCCTTCAGAATTAGATTTGAAGACTTCTTGACTCCTGGATTACTCAATCCATATAGTTGTCGATTGATATTGTCTTCATTTATGTGACTTTGAGCAATCCACTTCGTATTGTTGAATAGTCTTACTTCTTCATTTAGACATTCAATAGCCCTCACAATAGAATCTTGTGACACAATCACCGACAATTTGTCTACCACTAATACCAAGGTGTTATCTATCACCTTCGCATTTTTCTAGAACTCATATACTTCATTTGGATACACTGGTTCTCGGATATTGAAGAAAAATTTCCATCCAGCTTCTTTGATCTCAGGTTCGATATCCATTCGATCTTCCTTCATAGTAGTGAAATCAACGAGTCTCCCATAGACAAGAGATTTCGACATTTTTGTAATCTGTAATGTATAAACACTAAACACATAAATGTATTTAGCTTAAAAAATCTAGGTTAGTATATAGAAACAATTGAGAGAAAGATATGAAATGAAAATGAGAAAGATTTGATGTACAGAATAGAGGATTGAATTGTCTTTGTTGAGAGCTCTTTGAAGCAGGTCAGTTACTAAGAAAATTCTAGAATGTAGAGTGTTGAATATTTTGAGAGATTTCTTTTTATAAACACTCTTGAAAAGTTACTGTTTTTAACTTCTGTGCCTGATCCACAGATAATCATAAAATTGATACTACTGAGTGAAAATTGCTGTTACTATTCCTTACGACTTTTCTACTTCATTAGGACGTTTCATCTGGGTCATAGAATTTCAGAAAAATGGTCATTTAACATTACCATGTTCAGATTTCGTCTTATTTCCTTGAATCTGTCTTCACTTAAGGATTTGGTGAAGATATCTGCCCATTGTTGATTGGTCTCAACAAATTGTAGATTGATGATCCCTCTCTGTACATAGTCTCATATAAAATGATGTCTAACTTCAATATGCTTTACCCTTGAGTGTTGTATTAGATTCTTTGAAAGATTGATAACACTTGTGTTGTCACAGAAGATTAGAATTTGATCTTCTTGGACAGAGTAGTCCTCTAACTGATACTTTATCCATAATATTTGTGAACAACAGCTTGCAGCTGACATGTATTCAGCTTCTGCAGTAGATAGAGCAAT
>JAOQMS010043777.1:0-11268 GCA_027563885.1 Erythroxylum longipes
TTTCTTGTTGTTTTGGTGGGACATTTTGGCAGAAAAAGTTCAGGAACACCACCACAAAGTTTTTTGTTTCCGATCAATGATACTGCACTTGCATTTCTAAATACCCCTGCCTTTGGAACCTCTCCCTCAAGATCGTTGAAAGAAAGGTTTAGATAACTTAAAAATTGTAGGCTTTGTAGATCTTGGAGAATTTCACCGGTAAGGTTGTTTCGTGACAAGTCTAATTCTTGAAGGCCTTTTAGAGAAGCCAAAGATGAAGGAATCAAACCTCGGAAGAAATTTGCATTCATGTAAAGTTTTTCCATGGTAAGGCATTGTCCAATAGTTGTTGGAATTTCACCGGACAGATTGTTTGCAGAGATGTCTAATGTGTTTAATTGCTTCAGATTTCCCACTTCTGTTGGTAGATTTCCAGTTAAAGAGTTCCAAGACAAATTGAGCACTTGACTTGAGGAAGGCAGGCTTAGTATCTCCTTGGGTATAGTTCCACTAAACTTATTTTCAGAAGCATCAAGTTGACGCAAAAATTGACAATTTCCAATACTAGAAGGAAAGTTTCCTTCCAAATGATTCTCAAACAAGTATAACCAAGACAAATGACTGAGGTTGCCTATGGAAGATGGAACCTGACCGGACAACCTGTTGCTGGCTAAATGTAATGCTTGCAAGTTGGGTAACATTCCAAGTTCAGGGGGAATGGAGCCAGTTAAATGGTTCTTGTCCATATCTAAAAGACTTAGGTTGACTAGTTTTTTTAGTCCTGCAGGAATACTTCCAGTGAAATAATTGCCTTCAAGGCTTAACACAATTAGCCGAGAAGACAAATTAGTAAGTGAGGTAGGTAAAATACCTCCAAAGTTATTGGAACCGAGGGCCACGTGCTCCAGATTGGTACAGTTCTTCAACGATGTTAAGAAAACCAAGTCATTTGCTGATCTACTTGCTAGGCTATTGTGGTGGAGGTTTAATATTCGAAGATTTTTTAGATTTCCCAAGGTGACTGGAACCTGTCCCACAAAGTTGTTGCCGCTAGTATCAATTAAGTCCAGTTTAGAAGCATTGCCAAATGATTTCGGGATCGATCCATAGAATCTATTTCTGCCAATGGCAAAGAATCTGAGATTTGGGAGATTGAGGCCAATGTCGCATGGTATAGTCCCACGAATTTGATTGAGAGCAATTGAAAAGGCTCTAAGTGATGAAATATTAAAAAGGTTCTCAGGAATTGTACCATAAATACTGTTGACCTCAATCGAGAAGGTTGTTAAGCTTGATAATTTGCCTATTTCAACAGGAAGCTCCCCCACCAAATTGTTGTATCCAGCATAAAGAACATTGAGCAATGTGAGGTTGCCAAGTGAAGATGGTAACTTTCCTGTTAAGTTGTTTTCATTAATGCCCACATACTTTAGCTCCACAAGAGAACCAATGCCTTCGGGGATTTTTCCAACAAGCTTATTGTCTGTAAAACGTATTATCTCGAGCTTGGTACAATGAGACAAGTTAGTTGGAATATCTCCCCCTAAAAGGTTAACCATGAGAACAAAGGATCTCAACCGAAGCAAGTTGCCAACTTCCTGTGGTATCTCCCCCGTAATACTATTGTTTCTCAGCACCAGAGTCTGGAGAAAACTTAGATTTCCAATGAAGGGCGATATAGTTCCAACCAAATTCTTTCCAGTTATGTTCAAGGATGTGACTCGTTGATGTCGGCGACCGCATGTGATACCATACCAGTTACAGAAGGAATTGGAATCATTCCAGGAGTTGAAGATTCCAAAAGGGTCGTTGGATATCCCACTCCTGAATTGGAGCAAAGCAATCCTGTCAGTTTCATTCCCTAAAGAATTGGCCTGACACCATTGGAAATTGGAAGATAGTAAAAGGATCAGTTGCAAACATGCAAATGAAGAGAAAATTATGGTGTTAGTATAAAGTTTCATTTGGCTAGAACTGTGAAGATGGAGCTCTTTCTTTCTTTCTTTTTTCAACTTGCGAATATTGAAGTTTGTTTGCCCCCAAAAGAAGGTACAAGGTGGGAAATTTGCAGCCACTCAACCTGTCCAAGAGTAAGAGAATTCATTGTCGAGAGCTGACTGACCGACCACCATAACACACGGAAAGACTTTAGTTTCTAAGAAAATTGATCAGTCAAAATCTGAAAGACTTCGATTCGCAGAGTTTTCTTGTAGAACTAATGTTGACGTGAGAATCACTCCAATAAATTGATAATCTCAAGTTATTTTAGCTTAATTTTTTAAGTTTTAAATTTTTATTCAATATAATTATGAAAATAAATATCATTTTCAAGTTTAAACTTAACTTATTTACAATTTTTAAATTTTTATTCACATTATAAGTCAATATCTTTTTTTAAAAATTATATAAATAAATATAAATTATTTAATTTCTACTAAATATATATTTTCTTATTATAATGCATGTAAAACAATAATTATAATCCATAAATAAAGAAGTAAAAATTCACCAATCTATCCAAATAAAATCATTAGGACAATTCACGTGTGTTCTTATCAATATTTGGAAGGAAAACTATAATGGAGGATTAATCAGCAAAAACCAAATCTTCTTCTGAAGCGCAAGTCGCTCCAGAACATGCAAAGTATTCAACTGACAATCTTCAGGAAGAGTTGTTGAAATAAGATGCAACTGCCATTTTTGGGGAGCGTGCGATACTGCTTGGTGTTGTGCATGGAATTGTGGAGTGCTTGTTTATGAGGTATACTGAGAGCGGAATGAAGATGGAAACTTGATACCCTTTGAAGGTACAAAATGACTGAAGTTGCCCATAGAAAATGGAACCTAACCTGACAACCTGTTTATGTTTAAATATAATGCTTGCAAGTTGGATAACATTTCAAGTTCAGAGGGAATGGAACTAGTTAAAAGGTTGTCCTCCATAGCTAGAAAACTTCCAATGAAACAACAAAGTTATTGTCACTAATTATAATTTCAATTAATTCCAGTTTAGAAGCATTGGCAAATGAAGTTGGTAAGGCCAACTTCACGGAGTTGTGAAGCGCTCAACCACTTTTGAACACTTCATCAGTACGTTGTCTAACTGAGAACATTTCTGACACAAATATGTACATCTAGTTCTTTAATATATCTTCTAGATAAATTCCTTTCTATATGCTAAAAGGATAAGATGCATCTAACTAAAGGAATAAATATGTGGATGTGAAAGATGAGAGGTGACCCACGATTGACTTGACAAAAAATAAATAATGAAAAGTATGTATTATTTTATGTAAATTCAAAATTTTGTTTTTGTAAAATAAAAATAAGAATGTTGATATCAAAATATTAATCGTTTTCTTAAGGATTTACCTTTACTTTTAAGTTAAGGAGATATAAGCAGAAGCTAAATTCCACCAAACATTTTAAATAAAATCATTAGCATTATTAAAGTTTACTCCAGAAGATGCAAAGCACTCAATTGACAATCTTCAACTAGTGTTGTCTCTGTACTAGTTACAACTATAGCTGTTGCTGAAATCAGATGCAAATGCTATAATTGCAGGGCCTCAGATTTGATAATTCATGAATGCAGAAGAAATTTGAAATTTCTTCGGCATATAAAATAAAATTGTTTTAAATTTTTTATGTTTAAAGTAATTCAATCAATCTTTAAGTTAGAAGAACTATGATTGAGCTTTTAATTAATTTATTTAAGTTTGATTAAGTTACGAGCCATAAAATTAAGTTATAAATTAAGTTAATTTATTCATCTTCAATAGCTGACTTCATGCACTTTATCAACTCATTTTGTACGTCACGTGTGAAAAGAAGATTCTTCGTCATCTTTATTCTTACTATCAATTCTCTCTTCTGGTTCCAGATGGTGAGATATCTATTTTTCAATAATATAACGTATTTCTTTTCTAAAAGTTGACCGAGGCTGATGATGTTGCTTTTCAAAGTAGGCACATAATAGATATCAGTAATATATGCCTTTTCTCCATTTTTCAAGGTAATTGAGTCTATAAATGATTACAAGATCACATATATATAGACATGCTAAAAGATTTCAAATACAATTTGACTACTTCTTACATTAATTAACTCATTCTTATCTTCAAGACTTCAAATACAATTTGATTACGTCTTTGACTCATCCTTATCCACAAGACTTCAAATTCAATTCGATTACTTCTTTGACTCATCAAGTAACTCATCCTTATTCATAATGGAGGAGGGTTTGCATTTTCTAACACTCCCCCTCAAACCTGACTTCTCATGCTAAGCATTTCTCTTAATCTGCTGAACACTTCTTTATTCAATGGCTTTGCAAAAATATTTGCTAGTTGATCTTCTGTTCTGCAAAACACCAATTCCACAATTTTGTTTTTCACCTGTTCCCGAAGAAAATGACATTTTATGTGTTACTTCTACTGTGTGCCACTGGATTCTTTCCAAGTGATATGGCAGACTTGTTATCAACATATATTCTTGTCGGGCCTTCTTGCGCATGATCCAAGTCACTTAAAATATATCTCAACCACATTGCTTGACATGAACTTGCTGTTGCAGCTAAATACTCAGCCTCACATGTTGAAAGGGCAACCGTTTGTTGTTTCTTTGATGACCATGAAATTACCGCTGACCCAATATGAAAGGCATAACCAGAAGTACTTTTTCTATCATCCACATCTCCACCAAAATCACTATCTGAATAACCAATTAATTTCGAATTTTGAGAATGTGTATATAATAAACCTTGGTCAATTGTACCTTTAATATATCTCAAAATTCTTTTTGCTGCGTCAAAGTGATCTTGTTTAGGCTTCTCCATATATCTGTTGACTAGCCCAATTGCATCCATAATATCTGGTCTTGTGTAGGTCAGATACCTCAAACTTCCAACCAAACTCTTGAATAATGTTGGGTCTATAGATTTTCTGTCTAAATCACTTCTTAACTTTATGCTTGCTTCAACAGGTGTGGCTATTGGCTTGCAATCTTTCATTTTGAACTTCTTTAAGACTTCACCTGCATACTTCACTTGAGAAATGAAAATTCCTTCTCATGTTTGTTTCACTTCGACTCCAAGGAAGTAGGACATTTCACCTATATCAGTCATTTCAAAGTCTTTGGTCATGGCTTTCTTGAAATCATCAAACATACTTGGATTATTTCCTATGAAAATAATGTCGTCCACATATAAGCACACGATCATGATATCTTCTTGTTTGTTTTTCTTTGTGTACTATGCACGCTCATATGGGCTTTTCACAAATCCGTTTATTTGAAAGTACTCATCTATTCTTGTATTCCAAGCCTTTGGAGCTTGCTTCAATCCATAAAGAGCTTTCTTTAGTTTGTAAACTTTGTCTTCCTGACCCTTTTTGACATATCCGGGTGGTTGTTCAATATAAACTTCTTCTTCTAAGTAGCCATTCAGAAAAGCTGACTTCACATCCATTTGGTAGATCTTCCATTTGTTTTGTGCTGCAAGTGCTATGAGAAGTCTAATTGTATCAATTCTTGCAACTGGAGCAAATACTTCTTCATAATCAATTCCATATTTTTGTTTATAACCTTTCGCGACTAACCTTGCCTTATATTTTTTGACCTTTCCTTCTTGATTGGTTTTTGTCTTATAGACCCACTTGACTCCAATTGATTTATGTCCTTTTGGAAGACTGGTCAATTCCCATGTATCATTTCTTTGGATGGCACCAATTTCTTCATTCATTGCTTTTTCCCACTTTTTGTCTCCAGCGGCTTCTTCATATGTTACTGGATCACATGCGGCCATTAGACAGAACAATGAATAGTCAAATGTATCTATTCGTTCTGTAGCATCATAAAGATCACTTAAATTTCTTCTCTTAATAGGTGCTTCCTTTGAATTGCTGCTGCTACTGCTTGATGTTAATGATGTTGAAACAGGTGTTGTTGGTGTAGGATTTTGTGGAAGAGATTGATCATCATCTTGTTGTGCTTGTATATCTATGTCATCATCATTCTCATCATTAAAGAACATACCTTGAGTATTCCTTTCTTCTCTACTCCATTTCCAATAATCAGCTTCATCGAACTCAACATCTCTTGATATGATCACCTTTTTGGTTATGGAGTTGTACAACTGGTAAGCTTTACTTTGGTTGTCATAACCAATAAAGATGCACTTCTCCCCTTTGTCATCCAATTTCTTTCTCTTTTGGTTAGGAATATGGGCATATACAATGTACCCAAATATCCTGAGATGTCCAGCTGCTGGTTTAATTCCACTCCATGCTTCATTTGGTGTCATGAACTTTATGTTTTTTGTTGGACAACGATTCAACAAATAGACTGTACATACAACAGCTTCAGCCCATAAATTCTTTGGTAGGTACTTTTCCTTCAACACGCTCCTTGCCATATCAAGAATTGTATGGTTCTTCCTTTCTGCCACGCCATTTTGTTGAGGTGTATATCTTGTTGTTAGCTGATGAATAATTACATGTTCTCTACAGAAATTCTTGAACAACTTTGAGGTGTACTCACCTCCTCTATCAAATCTTAGTATCTATAAATATTGTCCACTTTGCTTCTCGATTATTGCTTTGAATTCTTTAAACTTATCAAGGGCTTCTGCCTTTTCTTTTAAAATATACACCCAACATTTTTTACTTAAATCATCAATAAAAGTTAAATAGTATCTATTTCTACCAGGTAATTGCACATCAAATAGGCCAGCTATATCTGTGTGTACAATCTCCAACGGCCTTCTAGCTCTCCATGATTTTCCAGTTTCAAATAGTTGTCTATGTTGCTTTCTTTTGATGCAGGCTTCACATAATTGTCTCGGTTGATCAATTTCTGGCAGCCCATTCACCATTTTTGATTTTGACAGTAACTTTAGTCAAGTAAATCCAAGATGATCGAACCTTAAATGCCAAAGCCAAGATTTGTCTTCAATGGCTGACTTCATGCACTTTATCAACTCGTTCCGTACGTCAAGTGTGAAAAGACGATTCTTTGTCATCTTCACCTTTACTATTAATTCTCCCTTCTTGTTTCTGATGGTAAGATGGTGATTCTTTAATACTATAACGTACTTTTTTTTTCTAAGAGTTGACCGAGACTGATGATGTTGCTTTTCAAAGCAGGCTCATAATAAACATCAGAAATATATGTCTTGTTTCCATTTTTCAATGGAATCATAATTCTACCTTGCCTTTTACTGGAATCTTTGTTGAATCACTGAACGTAACTTCTTCACGAACTGTCTCGTCCAAGTATGTGAAAAACTCTTTATATCCGCACATGTGATTGCTGGCACCCGTATCAAGATACCAAGTATCATGGTTGCTTTGCTCATTTACTCGTAGAGAGAGAAGCATAACAATGTTATCTTCCTTCATCTCAGGATTAGATTTACACTCGTAACTGAATTGACCATATTTATTACAATTATAACACTGTACTTGAGATTTATCTCTTCTTTGTTGAAATCTGCCTCGACCTCTATCTCCATAACCTTTTTCACGACCATATGTCAGATTTCCTTCATTTGTATTTTCTATTTCAAAAAATTGTCGACCACATCCACGTCCACCTCAGTTGTTCCATCTATCACGTCCCATTTGGTAGCCACCTTGACTTCCTTTGTCCTGTCTCTGGTTACTGCTGGCTTAATTTTCACCAACCGATAGTTTTCTTTGCAAGACTTTCTCCAAGTTTTTAGTATTATCATTCCGGTTCTTTCTTAGCTCATGTGCTTGGAGAGAACCAACGAGTTCATGGGTCGAAAGTTTTGACCAATCTTTCGATTCTTCGATTGAGACAACGACATAATCAAATTTGTGTGTCAACAAACGCAAAAGCTTTTCCATTACCCGAACATTTTTTAGAGTTTCACCATTTCTTTTCATCTCATTGGCCACTGTTTTCAAACTAGTGACGTAATCACCAATATTTTCTGAGTTTTGCATTTTTAGCACCTCGAACTCAGCTCTGAGTGATTGAAGACGTACCTTTTTTGCTTTTTCGACTCCTTGGAAAGATTTTTGCAGAATCTCCCATGCTTCATTTGAAGTCCTTTCAACGTCTTTTTCTCAGCATCCGATAAGGCAACTTCGGCAGCTGTATCTACAGGCTCAGTATATCCATCATCGACAATATCCCATAAATCATGGGAACTAAGCATTAGTCTCATCTGGATGCTCCAATTTTCATAATTTGTCTTTGTCAATTTCGGAACTTGAGGCTGGATCATATTGGCCATCACTTCACCAATTCACGAACAAACGAACCTCGCTCTGATACCACTTGTTGAAAGCTTTGATGGGCTCTTAAAATAAAAGAACTTTCATAAAATATATATTTGTATTGATAACAAAGTTTATGAATACAAAAGACACACACAAAATACAAATATTTTTCTCTCTAAGTGCTATTGCACTTTTTCTCTAAATATTTCTTTCTCACAAAGAGCTACAGCTCTCAAAACACTTCTTTTCAAATACTCTCTTTTCACTCTTTTTTTTTTTAATACACACATAACTCTTATTGTTCTCATGAATATAAGAGCACATTTATATAGGCATGCTAAACAACTTCAATTCCAATTCGGCCACTTCTTTAAACAACTTCAATTTCAATTTGGCCATTTCTTTGACTCATGTCATGCTTTTTTACCAAGCATATTAATTCATCCTTATCTATAAGCTTCTTCCATAAGCTTCTAAATTCATCCATAAATTTTCACATCATCACTAGATATTTTTTTTCTAACCCAAATCTTATCTTTTGTCATAATTACATAATTATTCATAACGAACGAGGTTTGTATTTTCTAACAAGATGTTATATACATCCAATTTCAGTTTGGTCCTTGTATTATAGCTCATCAATCTTGCTTTACTTTTTTGTCTATTGAGTATGCCACACACTTCAGTATCAGAATACAATTTTTGTCTAGTTTCTTAAAGTGGAGATTATAACAGCCATACCGTGCACCAAGAATCGTAAATTCATCATAATACACAGACTATAATAAACGTGATTACAATATGATAAAATAAATGAAAAACAGTAGGATGCCATAATAGTGATAGAGAGAGATGATCAAGGAACTTGAGCTAATTCTTTTCTGCTTTCATTAATAAGACTCGGTAATCATGTTTTTGGATTCAAATGACCCTAGAAGGCAATGGAAGACGCTTTCGATATTCTGCAAGAGCCCAAATGGGGAAGATGTTTCTGTATAATGGATAGTGTAACGTGCAGTTCTTCTTGAATGCACCCATGATTTCCTGTCATAATTCCACAAGTTGTTATACTTTATATTGTCGACAATTTTCTGCAGCAATGTTCTTTCAATGGATGTTACTTCCTGACAAATTCATAATTGTTGGCTAGTTGCTTTAGCTTAAAGATCCTCATAATGAATTGTTATAATTTTCCTTCTCTGCTAATGGACAAGTTTATTTGAGGAGGCTACCTGCTGAGGAAAATCACCATCTACCATCTGTGAATTGATTATCAGCTTTGCAGCTCGGTGAAGAGGTATAGGATCTCTATCCATCTATGTCAATTCAAAACATAGTAAAGGAAAGCTATGTTTGAAGAATAAACTAAAAAAATATAGGAAGTGAAGTTGAGACATTATACTACCTGCCCTGCTTCTATTAGCCCCGTCATAACCCATGCTGTTTGAACCAAATTTGATCTGTTTCCTTCAAGAGGTACGTATTTCTGAAAAATTAAGAACATTGAACTGTTAGTAGGCAGATGCTGAGGTGAATTTAGTAGGGCATGGTTCTAAGATTGGAAGTCATGTTTCTTATGTCGAGGAATTGACCTTCTTAGGACATGAAAGGTAGCTCTCTCCCCAACCCCCATTTTCTTTTTGTATCCTGAGAAGAAAATCAACAGCTTTGCGGATAGCTGCACAGTCACTGTAGGTCTTGCCAGCAGCTGTTAGGGCTTTCAGTGCAAACAATGTACCATAAGTGAAACAAATTCCCCATTCTCCATACCTGTAGATTTAACAAATTATGTTTCAAAGAACATGGATAGATAGATTATATACTGCTTTCTAGTTATCTTTCTTTCTAGTTGATTGAATAGTGTAAAACAGAGTTATTCTGTCTCTTTCTTGTGTGTTTAAGCCAATACTAAAGAACACTACTGGAGTTGGAGAACGTACCATCCACCCTCTGCAGTTTGAGTGCTTTCAAGATACCGCACAGCATTGACAATGAAATGGTCAATCTCCTTTCTCCTGTGCTCTGGGTACAGCTTCTTGAACATCACCATGGCTTCGATTGATGAGGAAGTGCATTCAACATATTCATGCTCAATGACAATGTCCTCGAGAAATTCTACTGGGTTTAGTAGCTGAAGATATATAGATAGGCTCTTCATGGTGAATGATTGTGGAAAGATAAGACTTATCAGTAGTGTAAAGAGACTTCAGCATGTTAAAATCATACCTCCAGCCAATCTTCAGCTCGAGCTGGTTCCCAGGCTGATGCACCTCCATTTTTACTCTGCAGAAAGTCCGAAAACAAACCATTTAAGAGGGTTGTTTCTGTATTTCTGACAAAGATACACGAAGTGCATTCTTACCTGTAGAGAAAGAAGGACATTGCCAGAATCGAACAACCGCTCTAGGCCCATGTGCTCACCAACAATTTCGGCTGGCATTCTTGAGAAAAAGAGGCAACACTGAGAAGTAGATGAGAATATAAGTATGCTACCAAGCAGATACAAGTGTTTAGTTATGCTTGAACACAATTTGATACCTTAAGTGCTTCTGTAGTGCAGTCAGAAAGTTGCCATCCATGATCTTGATCAGAGAAAGTCCAACTTCCTTTGGATATGTGCCTATACATGCTCTTGAAGTCACCAGAAGGGTTGTCTTTCACCTGGACAAACATGTTTGGTGGAAAAGGTTAGTTATAATGAAGTCAAAATAAAAATTGGAATATTGGTTGATCCCAGCGAAAAGGAAAATGTTAACGACATGCAAAAGAAACCTGGGATTTCTTAATGAAGTCATGCCCTCTTTTAAGAACATCTGTGATTTCATCTGTAAGATTACAAGCAAGCAAGGCCTGAACTGCAAGACTAGCATCCCACACCTGGCTTCCAAAGCTCTGCATACCCATGGAAATTATTTTGAAGGATAGTACTGCTTAGTTATGAGGTTACTAAAATGACTTAAAAGAAGTAACGCACACCTGCATTTTCATTCCATCTTCTGCAACCCATAGATAGTCTGGAATCCTAGCAAGATGTTTCTTAAAA
>JAOQMS010043778.1:0-11267 GCA_027563885.1 Erythroxylum longipes
ACATTAGTAAAAGAAGCAAAGAAGAAGATACAAGAAGGTTTGATAGAAAGAGTCGTGGATGACTCATAAATGAGATGGTTATTAATGAATTAACTAAGGTTAGTGACACATGTCACAACCTCATTAGCTCTCTTCATTTCTTCCCAATTCAATTCAATTTCTCTCCAATTTTCCAATGGCTCAATTCCAAAAATTCTTAATTTCATATGCCTAAATTTCCAGTGCCATTGGACAGTCAATTTTACTACCGGTAGACCCCTAGTCTGTCGCTTGACAATTTTTCGGGTCCAGAAACAATTCCGAAAAATTCCTATAATTCTCTAAAAATGTGAAAACCCCTATAACTCTCTCCAAATCAAGTTCTTATTCACACAAAACACATTTTCTATAGAACACATTTATTCACACTTAAACCGAGATATGTCATTAATGCATGTACAAACATTTACATGTGCCAAAATTCACTATCTGCTACTTATGTGCATATATGAATGCATGAATATGTCAATGTAATATTATACACTCCTAAACCGTGCCAAATTACCAAATTACCCTTCCCATAGGTGAGGGGATGTTACATAGAGCCTCAAAAGTATAAATAGAACATTACAAGCCAGAGGTAGCAGCTGGAGAGTCTGAAAAAGAGGGCAATCGCATCATCCAATTCTGAAAAAACCTAGAGAGAAATCAAGCGATTGAGGAAGGAGACAAAGCAAGAGAGACACGGAGAAGAACTTGACATGATGTACTTCCCAAAATAGGTGGTTTTGCGCTGTTGCCACCTCCCCGACTTCGTTCCTGACATATTTTCCATTTATTTCAATTTTATTCATGTATAGAATTGAAATAGCTATTGAGAATATATTGTGTTGAATGTTGAGTTTGTGTTTATACTCACCTCTGGATCTTGATTTTTCAGATTAATAAAATTTGGATTGATTGGGTTCTTATTAATTTACTTGTGATTTAATTCCTATTCTTAATAACTTGGCAACAGACTGAGAGGGTGAGCTAATTGAAAATAATCAATTTGGGCTAACGAGAATTAGGCTAATTGATAGGTAAAGGATTAAATCAAACTAGTAGAGTCATGTAACAAGAGATCGAGCATAGAATCCCGGTAGGTTAGTAGACAGTTTTAGAACTAATTTAGGTTTTGAGTCAATTTAAATTAGGGATTATCAAGTAGGGTTAAGAATTATAACTCCAGAGAGAGTAATTCACCCTAGGACCACCTAGACTCATTAAATCGATAATTTGACAATTAATTCGATTTTCTTTAATTTTAGATCAAAATCCCCTTTCTCTCACTTGATAGTTTCTAGGTAGGGTTTGGTTTGGTTTGTGTGATTTGTTTTCTTAATTAGATTTCTGCAACTCAATTCCTGAATTAATTGTTGATTGATTTATTTCTGTATTAGTTTATTTTGATTTGGATTATTACAATTTTAGTATGACCTTATATTTTAGGACTAGATTATGACCTTATATTTTAGTTACTATATGAACGATCCGTGCACTTGCGGAATTTAATAAGGTTATAAATAGTAAAACTTAGCACGTGTAACCTTGCGATCAAGTTTTTGGTGTTGTTGCCGGGGAAGGCAATTTAGTGCTATAGTTTAAGCCGTTAGGTTAGTTATAATTTTTGGTTTTAATTCATTCATTTATTTTAGGAATCGTTCTCTTGTATGAAAACAAGGCACGAGAGGTTCGAGTCGTGCAACAGAGGCGATAGATTTAGACATGACATGATTAGAACGCACCGTTAGGAAAGCTCGACGAGAAAAAGAAGAACAACAGATAGAAAAGTCAATAATGGCCGAGGAATTTTAGAGAAACATGGACCAAGGAGCAACTCAAGGACAACATTAACAAACCCTCATGGACTTTATAAGGCTGGGGTTTAACCCATCTAGAGGCCTCGTTCGAAATCAAGCCATCCCTTTTAAACATGCTTCAACAGAACGTCCAATTTTATGGACTAGTGAACAAGGACCCGAACGCGCATATCGAAAATTTGCTTGAGATCTGTGATACTTTTTGGTATCTCCAGATGCCGGAAGATGCTGTTAGGATTAGACTCTTCCTTTTCACACTTAGGGATAGAGCGAAGGCTTGGTATCACTCATTAAGCCCTGCTAACATTACGATGTGGGAGCAGCATATGCGTGCTTTTCTAGATAAATACTTTTCGTTGACAAAGACCACTAAGATCATAAAGAAAATTATCAATTTCTAACAAGGTGATGGGGAGTCAATTTATGAAGTGCGGGAGCGATACAAGGACCTGCAGAGGAAGTACTCACACTACAACCTACTGAAGGAATTCCTTTTGTAGACATTTTATAAGAGAGTTAACCCATCTACTAGAGGCACCATCAATACAACGTCAGGAGGATCTTTAATATAGAAGACGGTTGATGAAGCAACGGAATTGATCTAGGAGATGGCTAGTAATAGTTTCCTATAGACAAGTGAGCGAAGTAGGCAAACAACCACTTTTAGAGAGCAAAAGGGAATCGTCGCGGTCGATCAGATGACGGAGATACAAGCAAAGATCGACAATTTGACGCGACAACTCAATGGTATGAAGGCATCATCCTCTGCTTCGGTGAAGGCTATGCAATTAAAGTGTGAGTTATGTGGTCAAGTTGATTATGATACTATAGACTACTATTTAGTGAGAAAGGACAATAAGTGAACCACATGGGGGCACAATAATGATGAGGAGGGGGAAACAATCCGTACTCCAACACTGATAAACCCCGGGTGGAAGAATCACCCCAACTTTTCCTGGTCGAACAACAATAATGGAGGGCAGTTCAGGCCTCAAGGGCAATTGAGCTTTCAGCAGGATAAAACAAGCTCGATGGAGTCAAAGTTGGACAAAATTTTGGATAAGATCGAAGGCATGGAGGAAGCTCATAGGAGGCTCTAGAGCAAGTTCGAGCAAGTAACGAAAAATCATGCTTCGTCTATACACAATTTAGAAGTCCAAGTGGGGCAGCTAGTGGAGGCAATGTCTATTTGGCATGCTAGAACTCTTCTAAGCAACACTGATCAATTGTGGTGGTCTAATGTGGCTAGAAGTGGTGGCTATGGTGTTTAAGGGTGATGGTTGAAGTTTTGTAAAATCTGGGATTTCCCGAATACAAACAAGCAGGTAGATTGTAAGGAAAATTTTAGACAAACGACTTGGAATTTGGAGGTGATTCTAAAGGCAAAATTGTAGAGCAGGAAGTGGGCTACAACTTTAATGTAGAAAGTTTTTCAAATTTGTTATTGATTTAGATCGACTATGTTTGGAAAGGTGTGGCACGAGATTAAATAAGAAAATGGAAGAAAAGGATGAGTGTTTTTGGAAACAAACAAAACCCTATTAGTTTTTGGAAAAAAAAACCCAAAGAAAGATAATAAATTGCAAAAGCAAATTCTCTCTTAATTTTTGATTCAAAAAATGTGTGTATCTTACAGAGATTACAAATGCATATATAAGGAAATGTAAGGCAAACTAAGGGTCTTGATGGATAACCACAAATTCGATTTCTCATCAGCCCATAATACTAACATTAAACATCATAAATAAGGAAATAAAACCTCCATAACTACTATCATAAAGGTTGCAAATAAAAGGTCTCTTAAAGGAAAATAGATCAATGCATAAAAGGAAAGTAAATTAGTAACTAAAGGCTCTTATTCTTCTCATCACTTTGGCCAGGCTTGAGATGCCTTTTGGACTGCAAAATCATGTCAAAGTGTACAGCAAAGACTCCCTTTGTTGGCTGAAATAGCTCCTTCAAATGGTTGGTTTTGGTCTTCATAAATCAAGGCTTGGCAAACTCCAAAGGGTTTCAACAAGATTTGCAACTTCAAAATAAGATTGGGCTCTTCTTCAAGTTCTTCTTCAACCATGCCTTCTTCATCACTACTTGTTGGATTGAGGCCCATATTAGTAACATCTTGTAATGCTTGGCTTGATGGACCTCCATCATTCTCCTCTCCTTTAAGGGCTTCTTCTTGGGCTTGGACTTCGGCTTGGTCGGATTGCATTGTGTCTTCCACATACTTGGTTAAATCACAAACATTGAAAGTATTTGAAATGTTATAAGTGTTTGGCAATTCTACCTTGTATGCATTTTGATTCACATTTTTGAGAATTTTAAATGGACCCTCCTCCCTTGGAATGAGCTTGTTCTTCTTTTTTGTAGGAAACCTTTCTTTCCTTAAGTGTACCCAAACAAGATCACCCTCTTTGAATTCCACAATGGTTTTTATTTTTGCTTGCTTCTTGTAGGCCTCACTCTTCTTTTTAATGTGGGCTTTGGATTAGGCATAGAGTTTGAAAATTTTTTGAGCTCTATCTTCGTCCTTCATGTTGAATGGAATGCTAGAATGGGCTGGAGTCAAATCCAAAGGAACAAGTGGGTTAGCTCCATAAACTAATTCAAAAGGAGTAAAATTTGTAGTCTTACTCTTTAAACTATTATATGCAAATTCAGCATGGGTCAAAAGATTGTCCCAATTATTCACTTTCCACTTTAATAAGCTTCTCAAAATATTGCCTAGACTTCAGTTGACCACTTCTGTTTGACCTTCCATTTGAGGATGAAAGGTCGTGTTAAACTTTAAAGTAGCTCCTAGTCTAGCCCACAAATGTCTCCAAAAATGGCTCAAAAATTTTACATCTTTATCACTAACTATACTCCTAGGAATTCCATGGAGTTTTACAACATTTTTGAAGTATAAGTTTAGAACATGAGATGCATCATTAGTTTTGTTACAAGCAATAAAATGGACCATTTTGGAGAATCTATCCATAACAACCATATTGGAGTTATGATTTTTCCTAGTTCTTGGTAGGCTTACAATGAAGTCGATACTTACATCTTCCCAAGGAGCATTTGCAATTGGCAATGGTAAGTATGGGCCGTGGGCCCTCTTGGTCATTTTGGCTTGTTGACATGTGTTGCATCCCTCCACAAGCTTTGCTACATCTTTACACATCTTGGGCCAATAGAAATTTCCACTAATCGACTCATAAGTCTTGTCTTTTCCAAAGTGATCGGCAAGGCCTCCACAATGGAATTCTTTCAAAATTACTTCTCTCAATGAACATTTGGAATGCAACAAGCATCAAGTTTGGAAAGGTAACCATCATGAATGATAAAATCTTTAAATGCACCATCTTTCCTAACCCTTTCCCAAATCTCATCGAATTTGCTATCTCCCTTATATAAATTCCTAATGTTATCAAATCCTATTACATGAGCATGCATAGTACTAAGAACATTATATCTCCTAGACAATGCATCGGCCACCACATTATTTGGACCATCCCTATACATCACTACAAAATCGAAAGATAACAAATATTCCACCCATGATGCATGTCTTCTACTTAAATTGGATTAACTTTGAATATATTTCAAAGCTTGATGATCAGTGTATAAGATAAAGGAAATTTTCCAACAAATATGCACTCCAATGTTTAAGTGCACGGACCAAAGCATAAAACTCCAAATCATAACCAGAATATTTTTTTCTAGTTTCATTTTGTTTTTCACTAAAGAAAGCAATGGGTCTACCCTGTTGACTCAAAACAACCCCTATTCCTACCCCACTTGCATCACACTCTAATTTAAAAGGCAAGAAAAAATTAGGCAAGGCTAGAACCGGTGCTTTGTACATGGAATTTTTTAAAGTATTAAAGGCAATTGTGGCTTGTGGAGTCCACTTAAACATACCTTTTTTCATGCAATCTGTTATAAAGCAGGTTATAGTACTAAAGTTCCTAATGAACCGCCTATAAAAAGAACAAAACCAATGAAAACTTCTTACTTGAAACAAATTACTAGGAATTGGCCATTCTACAGTTGCTTTTATCTTGGCCGGGTCTATGCTAATTCCCTCTCTAGACAGAAAATATCCCAAAAAACTAATGGTGCTATCAAAAAATGACACTTCTCTACATTAGCATACAATGATTCACAGTCCAAAACCTCAAAAACAAGTCTCAAATGCATGCAATGCTCATGTAAACTATTGCTATAAACTAGGATGTCATTAAAGTAAACAACCACAAATTTGTTGACAAACGATTTAAGTACCTCATTCATAAGCTTTATGAAAGTTAAAGGTGAATTGGAAAGTCCCATTGACATTACTAACCATTCATAGAGTCCTTCATTTGTTTTGAAAGCTGTCTTCTATTCATCCACTTCTCTTACTCAGATTTGGTGGAATCCATTAGCAAGATCAAGCCTTTTGAAAACCGAAGCTCTATGAAGCCTATCTAGCATATCATCAAGTCTTGGAATAAGGAACTGATATTTAATAGTGATTTTGTTGATGACTCTTGAATCAATTACGATCCTCCATTTTCCATTCTTTTTAGGAACAACAAAGGCGGGAACAACACATGGTGAAATACTCTCTCCAATGAAACCTCTCTTTAACAACTCATCAACTTGCCTTTGCAACTCATCATTTTCTTTTGGGCTCATTTTATAGGAATGTTTGTGGGGAATTGTGGCTCCAGGAATGAAGTTTATTTCATGTTGAATAGTTCTAAGAGGGGGTAGGCCATTTGGTAGTGTTTTAGGGAAAACTCTAACAAACTCATCAACTAAAGATTGTACCTCACTTGGAATTGGATGGTTCGGCTTAGGCTCATCATCAATGTCCATGGGAATGTAATTGGGCAGCTTCTCCATGATTAAACTCTTCTCCTCATTTGAAAGCAAACTAAGTGTGCCAACTTCTCTTTTCTTTCTCCTCTTCTTAGGTAGCAAAGGTTTGAGTAGAAAATTTTCACCTTCATAAAACAATGTATAAGTATTTGCTCTCCCTTGGTGATGCACATCTTTTTCAAACAACCATGACCTTTTAAGTAGCAAATGACAAGATGTTATGAGAATTATGTGACACTAAACTTCTTCTTCATATCGACCTATAGCAAATGGAACAAGACATCTTTTTGTGACTCTAATTTCGTGTTTTGAATCTAACCAAGTCAACTTGTAAGTAGAATCAAGTGGCTAGGTTTTAAGGTCCAATTTATCAACCATCTCACTAGATACAACATTCTCACACGCTTCACTATCTATTACAACTTCACACAATTTGTTTTTGTCATACACCTAGAGTGAAACAAAGATTTTCTTCTCCAATCTTCCTCACTTTTCTCACAATTTAAAACTCTCAACAACACAAGCATCTCTCCATCTAGTACATTTGCATCATAAACAAGTGCATTATCATCATCATACAAATCTGATCGTGAGCCATCATCAATTTCATCAACATACAATAAATTATTTTCAAGCTCATTTTCAATCTCCTTAATTTCTTGGATAGTCACAACTTTTCTGGTGGGACATTTGGATTGGAAATGATCGTATCCTTGACATTTGAAACAGTTGAGGTGGTTTTTGGACACACTTTTTGTTGGGTGGGCAAATTAGGTGTTTCTTAGTGTGAAAGAGGTATTTGTAGAGTTTGCAATGGCTTTGGAGGTGGTGTAAGGTTCGGTTTGTATGGGGAAGGGCTGGATGCACTAGCATGTGGCTTGGTTGGATGGTGGAGTGTAGTTTGATGGGGCTAAAGCATAAGGAGGCATGAATTTTTTTTGTCGGGTGTGTTTGAGGCTAGTTTCACTTCTTAAAGCTAGTCTTTGCAAGTCAAAGAAAGAGCCATAGGAATAGAATTTTACTATGTCTTGTATGTCAATTCTCAGCCCTTTGAGGAATCTTCCCATGATCATCTCTTCAGTTTCTTCATGCTCACACTTCATAAAAAACTCTTCAAACTCCGTTGTATATTACTCCACCATTTTTGAATCTTCTTTAATGCTCAAAATTTGTTTAATCAATTTTTGCCTATAGTGTGGAGGCAAAAATACAAGATCCATCTCTTCTTTTATTCTATGCCATTCACTGATTTGAGGTCTTCCTTCTTCTACTCTTCTTTTTTGTAAATTCTCCCACATAGGGCTGCATATCCCTTCAATATCATGGCAACTAGTTTCAATTTCTTCTTCTCGTTCACCTCTCTCAATTTAAAGGCTCTTTCAATTGTATAAACCCATTGAAGATAAGCATCAACATCTATCTTACCATGAAATTCCGACAATTCAACTTCGTAATTGAAGAACTCTTCTTGCCTCTCTTGTTGTCGAATTGGCATTTGTGGGACGTTCCTTACGGCTGTCCTTCCTATGCCATGCTAGTGCCCTCTCCCTCTTCCTCTTGGTAGTTCTCCACGGGCTATAACAACAGACCTTTCATCTTTTTCATCTTCAACATGTTCTTGTGGATTCTCCGTAGACATAGAGACTAATGGAGAGTTGTGAACAAGAGCTTCTAAGGCTTCATTATTTGCTTAAGTGTCTCCATTTCTAGGTGCATAGTCTCAAACTTAACTGCAAGGTCTTGCTCATTGGACATGATATTTTTGTGTTTTAATGGTGTTTTGGAATCGACAGTCATGCAATGGAAATTTGAAAGGAATCAGGCTTTAATAACCTTGTCTTTGATACCAATATGATGGAGTGTGGCGGTCTAAAGTGGCTGGAAGTGGTGGCCATGGTGTTTAGAGGTGATGGCTGTAGTTTTGTAAAATCTGGAATTTCCCGAATACAAACAAATAGGTAGATTGTTAGGTGAATTCTAGACAAATGACTTGAATTTGGAGGTGATTCTTAAAGCTAAATTGTAGAGTAGGAAGTGGGCTACAACTTTGATGGAGGAAGTTTTTCAAATGGATTAATGGTTTAAAAGTTATCTTTGATTTAGATCGACTGTGTCTGGAAAGGTGTGTCAATGGGATTGAATAAGAAAATGGATGAAAAGGATGAGTGTTTTTGGAAACAAACAAAACCCTATTAGTTTTTGGAAACTAACAAAACCCAAGGAAAGATAATAAATTGGAAAAGCAAATTCTCTCTTAATTTTTGATTAAAAAATGTGTGTATCTTAGAGAGATTACAAGTGCATATATAAGGAAATGTAAGGCAAACTAAGGTGATGGATAACCACAAATTCAGTTTCTCATCAGCCTATAATACTAACATTAAACATCATAAATAAGTAAATAAAACCTCCATAACTACTATCATAAAGGCTACAAATAAAAGGTCTCTTAAAAGAAAATAGATCAATGCATAAAAGGAAAGTAAATGAGCAACTAAAGGCTCTTATTCTTCTCATCACTTTGGCCAGGCTTGAGATGCCTTTTACACTGTAAAATCATGTCAAAGTATACAGAAAAGAATCCCTTTGCTGGTCAAAATAGCTCCTTCAAATGGTTGGTTTTGGGCTTCATAAATCAAGGCTTGGCAAACTCCAAAGGGTTTCAATAAGATTTTCAACTTCAAAATATGATTGGGCTCCTCTTCAAGTTCTTCTTCAACCATGCCTTCTTCATCACTACTTGATGGATTGAGGCCCATATTAGTAACATCTTCTAATGCTTGGCTTGATGGACCTCCATCAAATAGTGAGTCAAATCCGAAGGAGCATATCATGGTTATAAGTTAGACTAAGGATGAGGAACCAAAAAAAGTAGAAGATAGAGGAAAAGGTCAAGTAGTTGAAGAAGACCTTTCGATTGAGACCGTGATGGAGTTAATTCAAGTAACTCGACAGGTATTTCTGTTCCCTATTGCGCATTAGTGAGAGTTATATGCAAATAAGGAAGTGGAAAAATTACGGGAAATTGAGCATAACAAGATCGAGGAAGTGACAGAGCAAGTACAGTCGAAGCTCAAACTATAAGAGTCTGTCAAGAAGAAGGTTAAGGAGGAACCATTGGAAGAAAACCCCAACATAGCTATGAAGAAATATGAACCAGGGGACTTTTTCATCCCCTATAGTATCAACAACATTATTATAGACAGGGCATTCGTGGACTTAGGTGTAAGCGTAAATATGATGCCCTATACTTTCAGTCTAAAATTGCGATTAAGAGAGTTAATGCCCACCAAGCTTTTGGTTAAGACAACCAATAGAACGCCGTGTAGACCGATGGGAATTATAGAAGATGTGCCAGTAAAGGTTGGTAAACTTATCTTTCCTATAGACTTCAATGTTTTGGACATCAGTGAAGATGAGGACACTCCGATAATTCTTGGGCCACCGTTCTTGGCCACTGCACACTCAATTATTGATGTTGATGGGGGCAAGTTAACTTTGTGACTAGGGAAGGACAATATAACCTTCAAGGTGACCATTAGTGAATACGAAGCTCCTTCACCTCCAGTGGATCTCAAAGAAACTGAGCCTCGAGGTGAATGGGAGGATATAGAGGATCCTACAAATGCTTTCCGAAAGAAGCGCTCATAAAGGAGAAGGCGTGGCAAAGAAAATTACAAGGACGGTGGTAATTGATGTATGGTAGGTAAGGTACAGACTCTGAGATTAATGATGACGCTACCATCAAACCATTGATTCCACCCACCGTGAGCTTAAAGGAGCGTCGAGCTACTGACATAAAGAGAAGCATTGCATGGGAGGCAACCTACGGAAAAAAATAGTTTCATTGTTTAATTTTGTTAAACCAGTTGAATTCTATAGTTAGGTTTATTTTTGGTTTTGTTGAATAAAGCGAAAAAATAATAGAATTTTTGAATCATAGGAAGATTGTGCAAACACAAAGAGAGAAGTGAAAAAGGGTTACAAAAGAATTACGAAGTGAAAGAGAAAAAGAATTGGGAAAAGAACAAATTGGAAAGACATTGGTGTTGGTGGTATGTTGTATGCCACGATCGTGGCATACAACTATGCAGAAACATGGTAGGCATGAATTTTAAATGGAAATTTTACCATTTTACCCTTTTTACCACATATATATTCAGTTCTTACTTCTTTTTCACTTTCACTTTCATTTTCATTTTATCTCTCTAGAATTTAAGCATCTAAACATTCTCACCTCTCACTAGATATTTTAACCTTTCGAAAGTCTTCCACACTCTCCCTAATCATGCCATGCATCAAGCAATCGGCCCGACAGGAACTTTATGGAAGACAACAAGTTGCGGGACGAGGGAGAAGGAACCAAGCAGTGGACTTCGGAGCACCATTCCCTATTTATACCGAGGAGGAAGGTATTCATTTTTGATCCCTTTTATAACATCCCATTACCCATGTTAAAGCTAAAATAGTAAATATTAGAAATTATTGAAATATTAGAAAAAATGCATTTCATGCTCATGCATTATATGATATGCTCATATTCATGAATATTGAATTTTTGCACATGAAAATAAG
>JAOQMS010043779.1:0-11266 GCA_027563885.1 Erythroxylum longipes
GTTGATGTAAATGTTCCCACATGGCATCAAAGATTGGGACATCCTTCAGACATTGTACTTAAGCATTTACCTTTCATAAAGGAAATTGAATTTTCTGTTGATTGCAACATCTGTCCTCTTGTAAAACAAACCAGATTGTCTTTTTCACAAAGTAGCAACAATGCCAATGATGTTCTTGAATTAATTCATGTTGACATATGGGGACCGTATAAACATCCCAGTATGACAGGAGATCATTATTTCCTCACAATTGTAGATGATTTGAGCAGATGTACGTGGGTTTTTCTGATGAAGAATAAGAGTCAATCTGCATCTATTTTGAGAAATTTTATTACCATGGCTAAAATTTAGTTTGACAAATCCATTAAGAAGGTTAGAACTGATAATGGTTTAGAGTTTGTGGGAGAAAAATGTCAACAAATTCTAAGAGAGCTTGGATTTGTGCATGAAAAAACTTATATTTACACACCTCAGCAAAATGGGGTAGTGGAAAGAAGACATAGGTCCATACTCCAACTAGCAAGATCATTGATGTTTCAATCTAACCTTCCGATAAAATTCTGGGGAGAAGCCATCTTACATGCCACTTTTCTTTTAAACCGACTACCTACAGCCATTCTTAAATGGAAAACTCCCTGTGAGATTCTATATAAAAAGGAGCCTTCCTATGATAACCTTAAATGTTTCGGGTGTCTTTGTTTTACAACAAACATTCTACCTCACAAGGACAAGTTTTTCTAGAGAGCTTTTAGACGCATTTTCCTGGGACATTCACCAAGACAAAAGGGATTCAAATTGTATGATCTAGACAATAATAGAATGTATGTGTCTAGAGATGTCATCTTTCATGAACATATCTATCCCTTTAAAACAAAGGAAAGCTATGTCATTGTAACACCAAATAATCAAATACCTTTACCCATCATACCTGATAATCCGAATGAATCCATAGAGGAGGATGCTGTTTTTGATACTCCTATTGAACATACACAAGTAGAATCAGAAAATGATGTTGAACAACCTGAAATCAGTGATTCATTTTTCCCCACGCCTACACCTGAAACTGTCCCTACTAGACATAGCACAAGATTAAAAAAACCTCCAAGTTGGATGAGTGATTATGTATTAAATATTGCAGATGATGCATCAAGTGGTCAAAACCATCTGAACATCAGTAAACTCACTAAGTACACTCCTCCTACCTACCCATACATTGTACCGAAACACTTATCAAATGCACATTTATGTTTTGTTGCCAATTTATCTGAAATGTAGGAACCAAGATCATACTAGGAAGCAAAGTTCAATTCAAGATGGGTGAAGGCCATGAATGAAGAAATTGAAGCCTTAGAAAGAAATAAAACTTGGGAGATCACAGAATTACCAGTAGGTAAAAAGCCTATAAGGTGCAAATGGGTATTTAAGGTGAAATTAAACGAACAAGGAAAAGTTGACAGATTCAAGTCAAGATTGGTGGCAAAGGACTACAACCAAATAGAAGGAGTAGACTTCCATGAGAGCTTCTCACCTGTGGCTAAGGTAGTGACTGTCAGGATTTTTTTTTGCCATTGCCGCAACAAAATCATGGAATCTACATCAACTTGATATTAACAACGCATTCTTGCATGGTCATTTGGATGAAGAAGTGTTTATGACTTTACCAGAGGGCTATGACAAAGCAAAATCGACCCCAAGTGTGCAAGCTACGGAAATTGCTATATGGACTTAAACAAGCCTCTAGACAATGGAACACTGAAATGACTTCACAATTACAGCAGTATGGCTTAAGACAATCATGTCACGATAATTGTCTCTTTTCACTCTCTAAATCCGATACATTCCTAGTTTTGTTGGTATATGTGGATGATGTTCTAATTACAGGAAACTCTGAAGAAGAAATTGCAGCAGTAAAGTCTTTTTTGGACACAAGGTTTACCATCAAAGATCTTCAACAAGCAAAATATTTCCTTGGTCTAGAAATAACCAGATCTGCAGATGGTATATATGTCAACCAAAGGAAATATGCTCTTGACTTGATTCAAGATGCAGGATTAATGGGCAGTAAACCTGTTGCTACACCATTAATGAAGGGCCATAAGATGAGCACTAAAGATGGTCCAAAATTAAAGGACCTATATTCATACAGAAAATTAACAGGAAGATTACTCTATTTGGGATATACACGACCTGATTTGGCACATGCAACACAACAGCTGAGCCAGTATGTCCATGATCCTAGGGAGCTTCACTTGAAGAATGCTCTGCATGTTTTGAAATATATCAAGAATAGTCCTTCTTTACGACTATATTTTCCAACAAACAATTCCTTAAGATTGGAAGCATTTTGTGATGCTGATTAGGGGTCCTGTGTTGATAGCCGAAAATCATTAACAGGGTACTGCATTTTTCTTGGGAATTCACTTGTTAGTTAGAAGACCAAGAAGCAAACAACAGTGTCGAAGTCCTCAGCTGAAGCAGAGTACAGGTCTATGGCGTCAACAGTATGTAAGCTGCAATGGATCTCCTACATCATGAGAGATTTTCGACTTCCAGTTTTCACTCCTATACCTCTTCACTGTGACAATCAAGCTGCGTTGCATATAATAGCCAATCCAATTTTCCATGAAAGGACTAAGCATTTGGATATTGATTGTCATGTTGTGCGGGAACAATTCAAGTTGGATTTTATTTCACCGTAAAAAATATCTTCCTCTCAGCAACTAGCAGATACTTTCATAAAGGTTCTCAGTGCTCTAGTATTTCACAAGCTAGTTTCCAAGTTAGGCCTTCGTGATTATTACCAGGCCTTAACTTGAGGAGGGGATGTAAAATTATATGCAGTCTTTGGCTCTCATCTCAGCAGTCCAAGCCGCAAGATTTGTTGTTACCAACACGCATTGTTCACAACTCAGTAGCTCAGTAGCACAAGCAGTACGTTTTTTTTCTCTTTATTGTTAAGGTTGTTATTTTTTGTCTCCATCGTACATATGGCGTATCGTTTGTAATAATGAGTTGTACAAAAGTTGTTTTATGTTTTCACATTTTACAGCACAGCATGTATGTAAACCTTTGTAATATTACTGCTTCTGTTAATGATGAATGATATGAGAAATTCTCTCATCCACTGCGTATTTCCCTCTTACTGCTAAACCCTTTACTACATTACTACATTGCTTCTTATTCATATTCTGTTCAATAATCATTATATCTATAGGAATTGTCATTTATTTCTTCCCTAGAATATGATTAACTCAATTGACAAGATCCTAAAGAACTTTTTACAATCCAATAAGTTAGTTAATTCATTTATGGCTAAAGATAAATGGCCTGAGGTTTGTACTCTTAAGGAAGACGGTAATTTGGGCATTAACTCTGCAACAAACACCAACAAGAGGTTATTATCTAGGATGATATACAAAAAATTTACTGATCAAAAGTCAATTTGGATTCAATGGATGCATACTTACATACTAAAGGGTAATAACTTTTGTGGTATTAAAGCCAATTAGAACAACTCTTGCACTCTCAATCAAATATTCAAAATGAGAGACCTACTTTTCCAGGAGATGAAAAATATCATCGGTAATGGAAATTCAACTTCCTTTCTGGTTTCAAAATTGGAATGATCAAGGTCCTCTCCATAAAAATCAGAATTTGATGATATTAAGCGCTTAATTCCTATGAAGTACAAAGTGCAAGTGATCATATTGGGTGATGAGTGGCACTATATTAGTAATTTTTTCTCTTTAAATATGGCTTTAATCCCTACTAGCCAACCTAACCAAGAGGTTAAGACTATAATTATATAGAAAATATATAGCTCTAATGCATTCATAAACAAAAACTATATGCAAATATTTAAGGTGCATATTCATAGAGGGGCAAAATTTTGCCTAAAAATTCATTCATCTTATGGCTTGCAATTAAATACTTAACACCACAAATTAGCTGAAGGACAACATTCTTAGCAACACCTATTATGACTTAAGCAAATAGGTTCCAGAAACCTTGAACCATCTATCTTTCTATTACTTATATTCTAGTAGGTCTTAGAAATGGGCGTTGACTCTTTGTAAGAGAGTAGAATGAGCTGAGCAGATCAAATAAAAACGTAAAAGAAATATGAAACTATTCAAACTGGCTCTAAGTTATGGCTCTTTGTGATATAAAAGATAAGGAATATAAGGATACATCAAAATGAAGCACAAGATATTCACATATTTTATTAAAAAATATTCAACTAGATCATATATGGGCATTATAACTAATGACTAAGTATGGCTATAGTTGTTAGCTGGAGTATTTCTCCAAGCTAACAAGTAACTAATTTGAAGGCAGAGCTTGTTTAGTTATACATGCTTAGTCATTAGTCACAACAAAGAAAGTCTAAAATTTCGACTAGAGAGAGGCATGCTTTCAAAAGTTTTTGTTAAGCTTTCTAACACAAATATTTTTTTGTTCTTATTGAAACTAGTAACCCTTGGAATATTATGCGTTGCTATAATCTCATGTAGGATTTTATTAATTAATTGATCTTTATCTTTCAAATAAAAACTTCATAAGCTATAATACAAATAAAATTTGATAACTAAGCAGTGAATAAACCTTAAACAAAATTATATGAGAATTTAAATGTGAGTGAGTAGGTTTCTACTCCGAGTGATGGATGGTTGATGTTTAAAGGAGGGGTATTTTCATCATTAAAAAATGTTTTTTCTCAATTTTTAGTTTATAAATGGTGCATGTCCTATCATCTAACTTAGGATGCAAAGTTTAAAAAAAAAATTTTAAGAATTAATTCAGTAAAAATTAAAATTGAAAGAATTAAGTGCTTTAAACACTAAAATTTTGAGAGTTAAAAAAACTTTCCTAGTTTTTGACAAAACTATCAAAGTTTCATAAATTAGTTCGTATATTTTATTTTCGTATTGAATACTACATTTTAAAATTAATATTTTACTATTTTAATTAATAAATTATTTTTTAAGAATATTTTCTTTTATATTATTTATTTTATAGTCATTAAAAAATTTTGATTTATATAAAAACAAACTAGGTTCAACATAGAAAAAAAAACAACAAAAGAGGTTAAAATTTTGCTAACATTATAATTCATAATCCACTTATTGTAGCATGGCTAAGTATTGTTTTTTCAATCTTTTAAGCTATATGTATATCAATACTAAATCCACGTGTTATTTCTTGTTTATAGTTGGATTTATTTTTAGTTTAGTAGTGAAAGAGTTCTATTGATAATCATATGGACTTGGTCCAAATAATTACAAGTTTCATACTACTAATATAAAAAAATATTTTAAATTTGCTTTAAAAATATTATAAATATTCCCTTCAACTTTGAAAAACATAGTTAGGTACTAGAAACACGCTAGTGTTAGTCTATATCCTACAACCGATCAATGAGTTGTAGTTTAATGACAAAATAATTTAAATGCATTTTTATCTTGTACATATTTAAATGTATATGACAAAGTCTATGTGATAATTATACATTGCAAATTAACTTATAATGATATTATAATTATGAGATTTTTATTGCATTTATGTATTATCCCTAAATTATTTCTAGTCTTTGTTCAATTAAGACTGGACATTAATAGAACGTAAAAAGACTACCACAGATTATATTTTTCTTTAAGAAGGATGTATTTGATCTCATAGACTAAAGAATGGAAATACTTAAACAAACATGTGAGTGCTTGTTAGAGAATAAGTTCACTGAACATACCTGATATAGGAAATCCATTTGAAACATTACTTGTATGTCCATGGAAATTCTTATTGTAGTGATTGTATAAGTGATCCTTTGACGTGTTGTTTCTAGAGTTAACTTATATAGGAATTGTTATGTTTTGATTTTACTTATAAACTATTCTAATCATCGACCGTACAATCAATAGTCATTGGATTTAGTATGAATTATATAGAGGTAGTTGTGTGATCATGATAGGATTCATCACCCTAAAGTGATTAGGGAGAATGTTTGATTGTTTTCTATTAGTATTGATTCAGAAAATCCTTAGCTAAGGTGGAATGATGCTTTGTAGATAGTTTACAAATGTTATTAATTGAATCAATAGCTAATGGCAAAGAACTAATATAATTTGACTTAAAATAAAGTAATATTAATTTCATGCTCTACGTCTAACCCGAAAATTGTGTGAGGAAAGAATTATATGGAAAATTTGTGCACAAAAAGGTTAGTCAAAACTAATTTGACATTCCTAAATATTTGATGATCATGATGCATTGTTGACACTAATCTTGATTTATGATTATAAATTGTTTAATTGGAGAATTAAAGATATATCAAAAGGAGTTTTTATTTATCTAATGAATTAGAATTAGAGTTTATAATCATTGCCAACATATTGGAAACTTAATAGGTCACACAAAAAGAACGAGTTATAGAGAACAATATATTTTAAGCAAGTTGGACTTGATGTTAGAATAATTTTAAAACTTAATGTGGCCTATATTACTGTAATGGACTCTAATATAAAGGTGGGCGCAAAATAATGGTGATTGGGCTTGTTAAAGGTAATTAGAGTTATAAGGGTTACTTATAAATAACCATTCCCTCTCCCTTCTAAGAGTTGTGTTAAAAAATATATCAAGAAAAGAAGTTCTTGCACCATTGAGAGAACAGAGAAAAGTTTGAAGGCGAGAGTGGATAAAACATTATCAAGAACATTACAAAGACATGGATTCAGTTTTTTTTTTGTTACTGTTAGATCTATAAAAGTTAATGAGGTGTTCGTTAATGAGGTAGAAAGGCAGCTAGAGGTGTTCTTTAATGAGGTAGAAAGGCAGCTAGATAGAAAAGTAAAGATAGTGAGGTCAGATAGAGGTGGCAAATATTATGAAAATTTTGATAAAAGTGGACAATATCCAAGTCCATTTGCAAAGTTTCTTGCAATTCGAGGCATATGTGTGCAATACACAATGCCTGGTACACCGCAACAAAATGGTGTAGCAGAAAGGCGAAATCGTACTCTTATAGATATGGTTAGGAGTATGTTAAGTTATAGTACTGTAGCGTTATCATTGTGGATGCATGCATTAAAGACCGCTGCGTATCTACTTAATCGGATTCCTATTAAAGCAGTTCCTAAGACACTTTATGAATTGTGGACAGGAAGGAAATCTAGTTTACGACACCTTCACATTTAGGGTTGTCTACCAGAAATAAGATTGTATAATCCACATGAAAAGAAGCTTGATGCTAGAACTGTTAGTGGTTTTTTTATCAGCTATCCTGAAAAATCAAAGGGGTACAGATTTTACTGTCCTAACCATAGTACGATAATAATTGAGTCTGGTAATGCTCGGTTCATTGAAAATGGTCAAATCAGTCAGAGTGGAGAACAACGAAAAGTGGATATTCACGAGAATTGAGTAGAAACTACTCCAAGTCGAGTAGAAACTACTACATTAAGCGTAATCCCACCGGTTGTTATTTTGCTTGATGCATCACAAATACGCAACATACCGGAACAACAAATTAATGTTCCAATTCCACAAATTGAACATATTAATGAAGAACCAGCTAATGATGTTCAAGTTACAAATGATGAAGTGATGCCACAAGAATTAGTATTATAAAGGTCTGTAAGGCAAAGAAGACCAACAATTTGAAGTGACTATGAAATTTACTCACTGGAACATGAATGTGACTTGAGCATTGATAAGGATCCAGTCTCGTTCAAACAAGCATTGAATGTAACAATTCTAAAAAATGGTTCAATTCTATGAACGAAGAGTTGAAATCAATGGATGACAACAAAGTCTGGGAATTAGTTAAGTTGCCGGAAGGTGCAAAGCAAGTAGGTTGTAAATGGGTCTTTAAGAACAAACGTGACTCATAATGCAACATTGAAAGGTATACAGCCAGACTTATTGCCAAAGGTTATACTCAAAAGAATGGCATTGACTATAAGGAGACCTTCTCTCTAGTTTCAAAGAAAGACTCTTTAAGAATTGTCATGGCCCTGGTAGCTCATTATGATTTAGAGCTTCACCAAATGGATGTAAAGACTACCTTTCTAAATGGTGACTTGGAAGAAGAAGTGTATATGGATCAACCAGAAGGATTTAAAACCACAAGAAAGGACAAATTAGTGTGTAAATTAAAGAAGTCAATATATGGACTGAAATAGGCTTCCCGACAATGGTATCTTAAGTTTAATGATACCATTACATTTTACGGTTTTGTAGAGAACACTGTTTATCGGTGTATCTATATGAAGATCAGTAGTACCAAGTTCATTATATTAGTCCTATATGTTGACAATATCCTTCTTGCTGCGAATAATATGGTTTTGTTACATGATGTCAAGAAATATCTTTCTAATAACTTCGAAATGAAAGATATGGGTGAGGCATCCTATGTGATCAGAATAAAACTATTCCGTAATAGATTACTAGGATTATTAGGATTATCTCAGAAAGGTTATATCGAGAAAATATTAGAAATATTTAAAATGGAAAAGTGCTCCGCAGGGATAGTTTTGATTCAGAAAGGGGACAAATTTAGTCAAATGCAATGTCCACAAAACAATTTGGAACGTAAGGAAATGAAGTCTATTCCTTATGCGTCAGTAGATGGGAGCTTAATATATGCTTAAACATGTACTCGGCCAGATATCAGTTTTACTGTTAGAATACTAGGCCGATATCAAAGTAATCCGGGAATGGACCACTGCAAAGCTGCAAAGAAAGTCCTTATATATTTGCAAGGCACCAAGGACTATATGCTCACATATAGAAAATCAACCCATCTCGAAGTGATAGGTTACTTGGATTCAGACTATGCCGGTTGTGTAGACTCACTGAAATCTACATTTGGTTATATGTTCCTATTAGCTGGAGCAGCAATTTCATGGAAAAGTGGAAAGAAATCTGTCACTGCTACTTCCACTACGGAGGTTGAATTTGTGGCGTGCTTTGAGGCTACGATTCATGGATTGTGGTTGCAGAACTTTATCTTAGGTCTTGGTCTTGTCAACAGCATTGCTAGACTGTTAAGAATTTATTATGATAATTCTGCAATCGTTTTCTTCTCTAAGAATGACAAGTATTCAAAGGGTGCGAAACACTTAGATTTGAAGTACTTGTTTGTAAAAGAAGAAGTGCAAAAACATAAAGCGTCAATTGAGCATATTGGTACAGCTCTAATGATATCAGATCCGTTAACTAAAGGCTTACCGCCCAAAACATTTATTGGCCATGTTAAACGGATGGGCCTTATAGATAAGTCCTTGTTAGCATAGAGTTTTGACATATATATATACATATGATTGTCTTGCTCGAATTGTTATGAAACTTATGAATTCAATTACAGTCATATTTGTTTTGCTCACTTACTTGTTATCCATATTAGGTTGTATACAATAATTCTTTCTGTGAGATAACAAATTAGAGAATTACCCACTTTAAAGTTATTTGAGTTAAGTTGATTATGCGATACATGGTAGGAAGCATATTGTATAACTTGTGACCGTCATGATCCCATCATCTTAATTCAATTAAGGATGATTTGATTGATTCAATTTATTGTGTGCACTAAAAGTTTTATTGTTGAATCCCCAAGTCGTACCATAGGCCAAGTGGGAGATTGTTAGATTAATTTTAATACTTAATATGGCCCATATTACTATAATGGACTCTAATATAAAGGTGGGCCCAAAATAATGGTGATTGGGCCTGTTAGAGTTATAAGGGTTACCTATAAATAACCCTTCCCTCTCCTTTCCAAGAGTTATGTTAAAAAACATATTAAGAAAAGAAGTTCTTGCACCATTGAGAGAACAAAGAAAAGTTCGAAGGCGAGAGTGGATAAAGCATTATCAAGAATATTGAAAAGACATGGATTCAGGTTTGTTTTGTTACTGTTCGATCCATAAAAGTTTACACTTGATTGTAAATTTTTTTGATTAAATATGAGATATTTAATAAATAAAATCAATATAAAATATTTGATCTTATTTGGACATAATTGGTATTTAATTAGAATTATTTATAATTTTAATTAAAGTTTAATTGAAATTAGAATTTAATTTCAATTAAATTATTAGTATGTCCAAAAACCTATTATAAATAGGTTTAAGCTTTAATAAAGCTGGTACTTCTTGCTTTAACCTTTTCTATAAGAGTTAAAGGGTTCTCTCAATCTGTTATATGGATACCGTTAGATGTCAAACACTTGTGCAGTTTAGGTGGTTGAGATAGCTCAATTTTGGAAGCGATTGGAAGGATACGACAAGATGCGAATCAAGTTTCAGAATAAAGTACGAATTAAGATTCTGTTTTATTATGATTTATGTGCTAATCATTTTATAGAATTAAAGTGATATTAGTTTTTAGGAAATCAAAATACGAAAAAGTTTTATAATTATTTCACTGCTATCGGAATCGGATCCCATTCTGATTTCTAAACAATTAGATTTATAGTTATAGCCTGAAGATTTTAACTTTAACTTTAAGAAGATAGTTTCGTATTAGAAACATGTTAGATGTATAGTTGTGGCCTAAAGATTTTATCAGAAGCGCAATGTTCGTGAACTCATTATTTGATTTTAAGTAAATATGGTTTATATGTTATTATATGCACTCCTTTATTTACATAATGCACACTAAAAAGTAATGGTTATAAATTACACCCACGTTAAAAAAAAAGATGTTATAAATTTGTAGTCCATTTTTTTTCCAAAATATCTAAACCAAACGAAGCAATCCAAACCAATCGTTTAAATTATTATATGAAAAAATCAAAAAATTGGATAAATGTTTTGGTGCGTAATCCATCACTAAAAACCCAAAATAGTTCTACCGGCTCAATCATGAAAATCTTAAACCATTTTACCTTTCATTTGAATTTTCAACTTTTCGATTCGATTCACTATAATAACTCTTGTTATTAAAAATTGATCAGTTTATTAATTAATCGATCAATTTTGTATACTAATAAGTTCTTATAAACCAAAATAAATCAATTAATTTTTATTTAACAATCTATTTTTCAATTAAAATTAAAATTATTTGATTGATAAAAATAATCTCATTTAATCATATTTTAAATTCTTTAATTTTATTTAATCTTTAATCGATTTTATTGTTGGAGTTATGTAAATATAGTGCCTTGGAAAGCAAGTGTATTTACTTATAACTTCATTTTCTTCCAGTTACAGTTTTGTAATGAAAATATTTATTATTAATAAAAATAAAAGAGTTTGGTTTTTATGAGCAT
>JAOQMS010043780.1:0-11265 GCA_027563885.1 Erythroxylum longipes
TCTTCTTCATTTTCTTCTCTTCATTTTCACGACACTTTCTCACCAACACTCTCAGCGTTAATCTTTACCAAAAATCTGCACCTTTTTACTTCCATCTTTCATTGCCTTCTTCTTGTTATTGAAGACCCAACATATATCACCCTTAAAGGATGATGATAGTATGACGCCTGGGAGCTATGTTCACTTGATTTGAAGAGGTTTTGGGGATAAAGCAAGTAAGTGTTAATTATCTTTATGGATTGTGCTAAATAGAAATGTTATGATGATGAGTTGGTGATTATTTGAAGTTACATGATCATGAGGAAAAATGTTTGTTTTCGTAAACATCGTGGCTTTTAAGATATGGAAATTTCGTTGATTTTGAATATTTGATGATAAATTATGATGAGATAGTGTTAAAATAATTTTTGGAGTTGAAAGATCAAATTAAATGTGTATGAGACTAATGCAGAAAAATGAAAGTGAAGGAAGTGCAGAAAAATGGAGATATGCGTAAGTGTGACCTTCTGTTTTGATGGTTGTGTTTTAATCTGAGATTTTGGCTTTGTTTGTGAATGAATTGAGTTAAATGAAGTTGAAATGGGGTTGAGTTAGGTTATAGATGTTGGTTTGAGTAGAGGAAAAGAAAGGAAGAAGAAGAAGAGATTGCAGTATCAGAAGAAAAGTAGAAACATATACAGCTTCGAACATCCGTTAGTATTTTGGCTATATTTCCTTCTCCCGACCTCCAAATGACATGGGTTTTAAACCAACATACTCAAAACACTTCTCTCTACTTCTACACCAAAAATCTTAACCATATGAAATCATTTGAGAGAGTTTGAGTGACAAAATTAGGACGGAAATGATGTGGAAAAAATCTGGAAATTAGTTCTGGAGTGGGTGTGCACGACCATGCGTTAAGGTTGCATAGCCGTGAATTGTTTGTTGGTGTGCACAGGTGTGCATTATGGTTGCACACCTGTGACTTAGATAATTTGGAATGCACGGCCATGCACTGATGTTGCATGGCCGTAAGTTAATTTTTTATGGATAAATAAGTACACCCGAGAGCTTTTTTAACCCTGAACATGCATCGGTTTTTTTCACATATCTTGATCTACAAATATCAAAATAGGATGATTGTTGATTTATGTTAAGATAGAGACAAATTGATACAATTTTCATGAAGAAATTGAGTTTGAATTTTATCCCTAAGAGTGTTGAAAATTGGCTTGAAGTTGAGTTTCAAATTTTTGTCTCTGTTTCTGAAAAATATGAAGTAAATTGTCTATAAATTTCATAATACTAAGCCAAATTGTATGAACTTAGGTTCTTTGGAATCTTAAGACTTATATGAACAATTTTTTAAAAGATGACTTTGCCAAAAAAAACTCATTTTCTAGGTGTAAAATGGATGTGAAGTTCAGAAAAGAAAAAAAATAAGGGAGGGCGCTTCGCCAGATGCAAGTTGAGATCGCGACGCGTCATGGTCGCGACTCTAACAAGTCGCGATCGCGACGCCACCCTGAAGGTGATACGCAGGAGTTGCCTTCCAAACATATGTTGGTTTTATTGATGATATCTTGAGCTGTAGATGTCCAAATGAGGTAATTCTTGATTCAAATTAAATTAGAGACATAATTCTACAACTTTCTTAAAGAAGTCTAAATTTGATTCTATCCCTAAGACTTTCAAAATTTGGTGCGAAATTGAGTCTAGATTGAGGTTATAGTACTACCCGAGACAAATTATATTTTGATTTTTTCATAAAAACTGAATAGATATAGGCTGGATCAGACAAAGGTGTCTTCACAAAAGTTGTAGTTCATCCTCTTATCTTTCAATTGGTATTAAGTTTGAATTTTTAGATATCTGATTTGAAAGTTATGAGTTGTACAATTTGAGGGAATGATCATGAACTAGCCAAAAGTTCAATTATGCACAGTCTGTGGTATTGTGAGCATAACTCATAGGATACTGAACCAAATTGAATGATCTTGGTGTTATTAGAAACTTAAGAGATATACGAACAATTTTTTTAGAAGAAAGTACCCTCTAATTTCTTCATTTTCATTATGATATTGATCAAGGAAAGTTGACCCGAAAGTGTATCTTACGACAAATCTGAATTGAAGAAATGAGTTATGAATTTTGATTTTTATGGTTTTAATGCTGTATAAACCATAAGTATATATGATACTTATGTGAGTTTGGAAATATGTATGATTATGTGAAGAGATTAATGGCAAGATACCCGGGAATTGTCATGAACATGCATTTTACATATTTCATATACATACATGTGCATAAATGCATACTTATAATTGTGCTAAAGTGTGATATGTGTATATTGCTTGTTTTAGTGGAGCAATTGGAACGTCAACATCCAGACGTTGCCAGAACTTCGAGATAATAGCTTCGGAAGCAATCTGTGAGTAACTTAGACGGTCTCACTTAATATTAATTGTTTGTTTTATATTATGTTTGAATTGTTGAATGAATATGATTTGATTGTGTTGATTCCGGATAATTGATTGTACGAGTAGTTCTATATTTGGGACTGTATTGGAAGTACTACTTGTATGTGAATGTGATGAAATAAATGATCCTCAACTTGTTTGTTGAATGTCGGATCAAAGTCCGATGGTAAAAGTGTTCTGATTGTGAACATGAAATTATGTGACTAATTATGAATATAAAAATGTGAATCATTCCTTTACATGAATGCATGAAAAATAAAGGCAGTTGTGACCGGAGTCGCGAGTTAAAGAGCTTAAAGCTCCTACTGTGATCAAAGTCTCAGGCTCAGTTGTGAATGTACCCGGTATCTACTAAAGGATATGGGACATTATCTGATACAACTCGGTATCCACTAAGGGATATGGGACATTATCTGATAGAGCTCGGTATCTACTAAGGGATCTAAGCTAGAAAAAATGCACTCAGCCATAACAACAATGATAAATGAAAGTGGATCTCACGAGCATTACATATGTATTTTTAATACGTGTATTTGATTGATTAAAATGTATTGGAAAATTATATCTCAATGAGAAATATGTTATGTGATGCTATATGAAAAATGCCAAGATGTGAATTACATGTTATGTGTATTAATGTATTGCATGAATTGAGTGAGCCATCGATAATGGTTACCTCATCTAAGTTCGCAAAACTCACCCAAAATTACACGTTGACATTTCAGGAACGAGAGAGGATTCTAGCTACTGAGAGACCATACAAGAAGTTGAATTCTTGTACTTTTGTGAAGAAGATATGGCTCGAAGGTCAGTCAGCTGGACTGAAGGACGTAGTTAGATCTTTTGTATTTCCTCTTTCATGTAGTACATTTTGTATTAGATTTTGATGATGTACATGTATAGATCTTGGAAAGCTACAATGTATGTACATTTGGTGTTTATGAAATGAAAAGAGGAAATTGCTTTAAAAAAATTGGTGAATTCTTGTATTTAGTTGATGCCATGATTAAGTTGGATTAATTGTCAAGTTATAAAGTGAAAGTGTGATAGGCAGCACACCGTTGTTATAAGGTATGTACTAGAATGACCTAACGGTATTCCGGTATGTACCTTATGGCAATAGGGGTGTTATGAGCATTATACAGCTAGCTAACTCAGTATCATCCAGTAGCTTCTTGTAAGCTTTCTGATCTTCATCAGATACATCGACAGCAGGGGGATCGGGAAGTGGTTCATCTAGGACATATCCTAGTTTTTCGGATTTGAGAACAATTCTTCAATTCCGTAGCCAATCCAAGAAGTTGGGTCCCGTGAGTTTGTTGGAATCTAGTATGAAGTGTAGGTTCATACTAGAAGACATCATATGATTCGATAACCCAAAAGATGAGAGAAAGTGTTAGAATGTACACTTAATGCATATCTATAAGGAATTTAATAACATGCATCATGGGTCCCATTATTCTTATTCAAATCCATAACCATCACTATGAATTCGAGAAAACTTATAGTTTTCTTAATGGGTCGATATCCGATATCACCAAGAATGACCTTAGATTTGCCCAACAAGCCACCTTAGGTCAATCAGTAAGTATCATTCATACCAATTGCATTCAATTATGCAACTATCGACTTGTGCCATCAACTGTTGATTTAGCACACTCATTGGGTTATCAACTTTTAATTTATATACAACCCATATATATAACTCAACTTCGCCTCTATCCACGTTGACCTTGGGTTTGCCTAACAAATCAACGCTTCTAGTTAGGACTAAACTATTAATCCGAAAATCTAATTTCCATGGTTTGAACATATTCATGTAGAGCAGGCTTGGGTTTGCCCAACAACCCAACTCTAAAAGAACTTTGGTTCTTGCCATATCAATGGAAGACATAAGTCTTAATATTTTGGTTGAGGGATTTGTCCTTTGGTCTCATCAATACTTGGATGATCTTGATTATGTATATCACATATACATTTAGATTATGGATAACTCAATTAAATTGAGCCTATGTCTATAACTACCCTTAAAATGCATCTAATGCATGTATCACACAAAGGAGGTTTAAATTTAAGTTGTGACTTGACTATGCATCTAAAGTTCATGATTCGATTCAACTCTTGAACCTAATAGGGTACTAATGTTAGTCTTGGCTAATTCGAATTATGAATGTGATTCGATTAGGAACCCTAAAATTCAATTATTTTGATGTCCAAATTAAACACTCTAATCCTAGTATATATGCCTTTATCTAGTCACACTAGAAATGTTATGCTCTACTTGGATTAATTCTAAATTAATCCCTAGGGTTTCTAAAATTTCTGTACACCAATTAGTCCTCTATAATATCCCTAGTTCATCTCAAATTTATCTAAACAATTTCGGCACTAGCCAAAATTATCTTGACGGTCAAAATCGTCAAGATAAATAAGTTAACCTACTAGACACTAAAGAGACTGATTCTATGTTCCGAAAATTTTCGAAACCCTAATTTCAAGCACATGCATTAAGCATGTTATTTTCATCGAAATAATACATTTCTTATCACATAACAACCTTATCTAGGTTCCATAACCGAAATACATACATTATAAGTCATTAAGTAAGTCAACTCCATCAACTTTCAAAAAGTTGACCAATGTTGACTTTAACTTTATTTATTAGTTGAATCAAATTCAATTAATTATGGAAAAATTCCAGAGTCTTATAAAAATTCTAAATGTGTCTAATAAAAAATTACATAACCTAATTATTAGGAATTATTTATTAAAAAATAGGAAATAGCCAGCACATCATATGTGTATGACACTTGTCATATTACTTCTAACACTAGTCAATCATTACATTATTCATGCATAAGGTAACCACTTTAACAACAAGTGTTATGCATCTCATACAGGTGGAAACATCTCATGTTGCATGTGCATGCATAAAATTTATTTAAAAAATTTTATAAAAATTAATATGGAATTTTCATGCATGCATGTTCATCACATTTCCAGAATTTCCAGAACTTCATACATGCATCAAGCTGAAACTAAATTCGTAATAAAATAGCAAAGGACATTCAATTGCATTTTCTTTTACCAAAACCTAATATAACATCTTATAAACATTTCGGTGGAAGAAAAACAGAAAAAATTTTTGTATAATTAATACGAATTTTTCAAAATCAGCATATGCAATCAATTTTCCAGAAAATCCCAGAAATCAACATACGAACAGTTTGGATATAAATTCAAAATAAAATAGAAAATGACATTCAATTTCAATATCCTTTCACAAAAACATAATATAAAATCTTATAAAAAATTCTAATAAAGTAAAACAAAAAAAATTTATAATTTACACGAATTTTTTCAAAACAACATGCAAGTCAGTTACGACCCAGCAATCACTTTGCACATGTTCAATACATCATCTATTACATGCACAAACAAGCTCTGATACCACTGTTGTGTTTGCCATGGTTACAAGCATCACATGCAAGCGGATGTATCGGAAATGTCAGAATGACAACCTGAAAATAATAGAATCTCATATGCATGCAAGGACATGTAAAGAATATGAAATAACAAGACTTTTTACCTTATGTATATGCCCCTTTCTTGTTTCTTCTCCTTGTTTGGGTTGTTCCAAACTCCAAACCCTTCCTTGTTCACCCAAGAACATACAAAAAAGGAAGATGAAACAATGTGTAAGTATTTTGGAACACCAAACTTGATGAATTCAAGTAGATGTTCAATATGATAGAAGATAGGTCAAGGTTATCTTGCATGCTTGTTGATTTATACAACATTTGCATAAATTGCATGAAGATAAATCAAGAACTTTTCTCACTCTCTCTAGAACACTTCTAGAACCCTATCTCTGTCACTTAAGTGTGTAAAAAGTGAAAGTAGCTCATATACATAAGTGAAGAACTCACTTATTTATCATTTCGGGGCCTCTATCACGATGCTAGCGACGATCGTGGCATATCTCCCCTTAAGCCACGATCGTGGCTCTATCATGCATGATTGTGGCCTACTTAAAATATGCCATACACATTTATTTTTCATTCGATCTTTTATGCGTGTGACCCTTAGGTTCTCGGCTATTTTAGGCACTTAAATTAACTCTTAATTCAAACACATCATGATGCCTATTTGCTGGTATATAAGTGGATTAACACACAAACTCTTTGATAGTTAATTATCCAACTTATGAACCTTTCCATAGACAATTACCGTGCAATTTGTCCTTTCACCATACTATACCCCACTTGGTTCGGAGTACGGGATATGTGTCAACTCCCACTAGACTGACTACATCACATTTAGTCTAAGTGATGTTAGTTCTTATTCTAGGATCTCATTACTTATATGTGTCATTGAAGGCCCTTTTCATGACAAATACCTACTCTGGCTAGAGACTCCTAAGCAATGACCCCAACAAGAGGCCATAGGTATCATCTCCTTCTATTGGGAGTGGTGAATCCTTTATTAGCTACCCAATTAACTTTGAATATAAATAGTTGTACCCAATCATCACCCTAAGAGCGATCTCATCATAAGTTAACAAGGAATGGTGTCAAAGCACAGGATTTATATCCAAGATATCCTTGAATACCTCAAGTCTAAAGATATTTGCACCATTTCTATGATGAGATTAATCATTGACATTCAACAGATAATCCATATGATAATCTCATAGCAGGTTATCCGATGTACTTACTATCCTTAGTAAGCATCCATATATTAACTCTCATGCTTACAGTTTATAAGAACCACTACTTGATCAAATCAAGGAGTATAATATGTGCTAGTCTTTTCGGATTAATAATGTCTTGTCTTATTAATCCTATGACTAGGGATTATTTAGATACTAACATAATTGCACATGATAGAAATATCATTATCATGATCTCATCATGATTTCCTTCATGCTATATTTTGTATCATTGACTTCATTAATTCGATTTAAGATCAATATCAATTCATATATATAATTCATATATATATAAATGAATATCTAATCAATGAAAAATGTTGATTTTTTTATTAATCAAAATAAAGTTTGTACAAAAGTGCTAAAGGTGATTGCCTTTAGAGCACTACTCTAACATTAATCAATTAGGGTTAATTGGTTAGGTATTGAGAGAGTAATCAAATTTTTAGAAAATCTAGGATTGACATATAATTGAATCAATAATCATTAGGGGAACAAAATAATGAAAGAATAGATCATATACATTCATCCTTGATCATCCTTAATTAATTATAGGAACTCATTTGATATTTGTTATTTGATTGTTTTTATTTTCTGTTATTATTTCACTCATATCATCTTTTATTACCTTTAGATAAAGTTAGGTTCGATTTGTTTTATTTATTCCTCGTAGGATTGATACCTTTCGATACTAAAAATTTATAATCTGTATACTTATGAATATTGAGAGATTTATTATAGTTAAACTTACTTACCAAGCGTTACTGTGAAATTCAATAAAGTGGTCCAGCTAACATTCATTTCACCATACTCAAAACCCCCATGAGTCCTTGAGTATCCACCCAAATTGCTCCTATACGATCATTAAAGTCTCTTCCTAGAATAATTATCTCATTAGGAGGTATTTGTTAAATCACTTCATCTATCTTTTCCCAGAAATTGGCCCTTAAGTTGTTCGTCCAACCCTACTTGAGGCGTCTAAGCACACACCACATTTATAGCAACACCTTTCACCACAATCTTTAAGGACATAATCCTATCATTAGTTCTTTTTACCCCTATAACATGTATAAGTTCCTTGAAACTAAATTACCTACCCCATTATGTCTTCTAGAATCCCCCTAAATAGTAAAGTTTAAACTCATTAATTTCTCTTACTTCAGTCCCCATCCACCTTGCCTTTTTAATGCAGGCTATATAAATCTTATACTGTTTAAAGTCTCCACTAATTCTAAAGAATTCCTTATAAGAGAGACAATGTTCTAAGAATCTATTCACTATATGTCAATATCTTTTCTTCTTATACACCTGAAACTCATCAAAGGACTAGCCTTTGTACTCATATCATAGTTCAAAGTCACTACTCCTATTCTAATGCCTAATACAAGCTAAAGAAGAAACATCTAGCAAGCCCCCAAATGACTAATAATAATCAAAAAAGAAAAGCAACATTGATATTGAATTACAAAAATCTAGCGTTGTAATAAACGAATATAAGAACCTCAAGTACATACAACTGAATGACGATTTAAATTTAGATGATCCAAAATTGAACCACTAAAAGTAACTAGATAAATGCAGAATGTTTAAGAAATTACCTCTAAACTTACACAAATATTAAGAAACAAAGATTTATATCATTGCACATAAATAATGAACAACATTAATCAACCTAGATGTAAAAACACCCTAAAATCATAAAATTTACTAGAAATCAACTTTTTTGTCAATCCTTCAATAGTAGGAAGTTTCAGTTCATGGGGTCCGCACGAGAGTGACACCTAAAGAAGGAGAAAACATAGTCTAGTGTGAAAATAGTGATAGAACGATTTTCAACAAGTCAAAAAAATCTAGATAGTTACTTGATGGAGTGAGAAAAGCCACAGAAACAAAAATAAGCAAAGAGGAGGGACAATAATCAGATCCAAACTCACCACCCAAAGCATAGAATGAATATCCTAAAATCATTCAATAGATCACCAGATACTAAACGAACAATTCCACAAGTTATAATATTAAACGTCAAAATCATGGCATAGGAAGCTGGATATATGTCACCAAGTATGATACGTAGAAAAAAGCGAAGTGGAAATGGGAAAAGTTGAAAACAATCTATGGAATAACTAGTTTGGGAACCTAACCAAATTTGAAAAAGTGAAGGTATTGGAAAATGTCTCTTCTATGTGCCCCAAAACTTGGTTCTTGAAATACAAAGATAAAGGTTTTCGAATCTAAGAACAACCCATGTAAAAATAAAAGAATTTTCTTTTGTTTGCCTTGCGAAATTAAGAGCTTTGTGATGAGAAAGCATAGATGAATGAAAGAAAACAAGAAAAAAGAAGATAAAGAAACACACCACAACCAAAATGAAGTGAATGTACAGCAATAGAAGTAAGCAAACCGAGGTGGGAAGAACTCAAAAAGCTATGTTTACACGAATTTAGCAAACGTTTACTTCCTTCTTTATCAATTTATAAAGAGAACAAAAAGAATGATGAAGAAGAAGAGAGAGAAAGATTTGTTTGTAATGTTATGCTTCTGAACACCCTAATCATCCTTACATTTTTAAAATAACTAAAGTTCACACGTGTTTATCTTGTATTAGCTATTGGTATTATTGTATTTGATTCCTGTGATGTACTCCACTCTTTACCCTTATTCATATTAATCCTATTTAACTTTTTTTTAAAAAAGGAATTGCAACGTCTCAAAATATTGAATTTCCAAATGTCTATTACATTCATGATGTTCTAAATTCTCAATTAGGGTTTATTTTGTAACTATTTTATGACTTTGATTGTTAGTAATTCAACACAATATATTGATGTTGTGTTAATCGTGCATGCATATACTTTCAATAAATTGAGAGAGTGAGACAAAAGTAATATGATTGATTTTTGTAATGAGAGTTAGTGGTTTAATATGTTACTCGATTACAAATCAACTATCATTTGAAGAGAGATCTTATATGAGAATTTGATTATTCAATAAATAGCTTCAAATCTAGTTGAAATGTTAGGAAAGTTTTGTGAATCGAGAGGTTGCAAAATCTATAATTCTCATATTAAATTAGGGTTAATTAGTTAAATCTTGAGAGAAGGTAATTAAACCTTAGAAAATCTAGGATCGACACATAATTGAATCAATAATCGTTAGGTGAACAAAATAATGAAATAACAGCTTCTATACATTCATCCTTGATCATCCTTAACTAATTGTAGCAGCCCATTTTATATTTTTTATTTGATTGTTTTTATTTTCTGTTATTATTTCACTCAAATCATATTTTATTACCTTTAGATAAAGTTAGGTTCAATTAGTTTTATTTATTCCTCGTACGATTGATACCTTTCGATACTACAAGTTTATAATCTGTATGCTTAGGAATATTGAGAATTTTATTATAGGTAAAACTTGTTCACCAAGCATTATTGTGAAATCCAATAAAGTGGTCCCGCTAACATTCATTTCACTGTACTCGAAACCACAATGAGTCCTTGAGTATACACCCGAAGTTGCTCCTATATGATCATTCAAGTCTCCCCCTAAAATAATTCTCTCGTTAGGAGGCATTTGTTGAATTACTTCATCTATCTCTTCCCAGAAATTGGCCCTTAAGTTGTTCACAAATCTAAAATATAATTATAAAAATCATTCAAATATGTAAAAATAATATTTAAGACGTTATTTTTGTTTAAATTTATGTAAATTTTAATTATTATAATAAAAGTCTAATCTTTAGTAAGTTTAAATTAAATTAACCTTCTTATAGAAGATGATAACTAGAGATGCCAATTTAGCTTGGGCCCGGCCCGTGGTCAACAGGTTTGGCCCAGTTTGACTGGGCCACGAGTCGGGTGGGTATGGCTTGTGGACCGGTGGGCCGGCCCGTGGCCTATGGAACCATGGACGGGCCGGATCACTGGCCGGGCATGGTTCCATAATATATATATATATGATACCATTACATACATAATACATATATTAATTAATTAATCATACCATTACATACATCTCAATAATTTTATTATATCATAATTAATTCATTATATGTTATTATAATTTAAAGTTGTCACATAATACATATATTAA
>JAOQMS010043781.1:0-11265 GCA_027563885.1 Erythroxylum longipes
CTCCCTTTTGAAGCCCATCGAACTCAAGCCATCGCTACATCTTCAAGAGGAAATGGTGCTTAGCCAAGCATCACTCCCGGAGCACTCACAACTATAGATACACCGACAGCATCCATGGCAGCAGCAACCAAATGATGAGAGCGACGATGAGAAGTGAAAAATTGGTGATGGATGAAGGTCGAGAGTAAGAGACGAAGTGTATGTGTGTCAAAGTATCGACTCTCTCTTGTAATGAATATCTGTAAAGTGTTGTCTACATAACCTAATTTGGCATGTTTTTAAATTTTAGGTCATGGGTCGGGTCAGAACAGTGAGAGATTTTTCCAAATATGTTCGAGTTTTCGACGTTTTGCCGCGGCGATAGGCAAGCACGCCGCAGCGTTGCATGTTTTGTGGATCCTTCGCCGCGGCGAGAGAATTAATCTTCGCCATGACAAACTTTTCCCGAAAGCTATGATCTCCTGTTGACTTCAATTCAGCACATTGACTCCCTTTTTCTTGAAGATCCTACAATCAAAAATAACAATTTGCAGTATCAATTGTTCTTAGGAAACTTAAGAAATGCAATTAATGCTAATTGTGACTATTTTTACTATCAAATTGAATAAAATAAAAGTGCGCACTCAATGATTAATTTAAGCCTAAAATCAAGAATTAGGAGTCAAAAAGTAGAGTAAAGGACATGAAAGTGTTGCCAATTTAGATAATAAACTTGGGCTCAATCACTTCTACAAGAGCCTCCAAAAACCCTAGCTCCTTCAATATTCACAAAAATTAACTTTCAAGGAGAAATGGGTTGGGGTCTTTTAGCAATAAGAAGAAGATAGCTAGATAGTTAAGTGGCTAGCAATGGAAGAATGCAAGGTTACATTTAATTCTTGGAGAAGAGAGTGTCGTGAGTGAAGAAGAGAGAAAGATGAACAAAACTGAGAAAGATGGAGAAATGAAGCATATGTCATTAAACCATGGCCTCATAAAATCTATAAGGGTCCTCTATTGTTGCCTACCAAGGTTGGCTTCTTGATCCATGTTTCTTTGGAATTCCTAGACCATTTGTGGTTTCTCGATCTCTTCTTCTTTTTCTCATCGGGATTTCCTAAGGGTTAGTTCTAAACTAGTTGTATCTAAATCTAAAGTCTCCGTTGCACCACTTAAACCCCTCGTGACTCTTGTGTTCATGCAAGAGCATAATTCCTAAGTAAAACTAACAAAAAATGAAGACAAAAAAATTAAACTATTCTAACCCCTTAAACAATAAAACTAAGTTGCCTTCCTCGGCAACGGCGCCAAAAACTTGTTTGCTCAAGGTTACACACTCTAAGTTTTACTAATTATAACCTTAATAATTACTGCAAACACACGGGTCATTCGCGTAGTACCTAAGGTGTTGATCCCACGAGGAAGGCAACTAGTCCTAAAATCTAAAGGCAGCTAAGTTCGTAATTAACCTAATTAAACAACTAATGCAAAATTTAAATCAATCAATAATCAATATGAAAAATTAAAGTGCTAGAAAGTAAACAGAATAGTAAAACCATAACCCAACCTAAAATTGACATAGAAATTACCAATAGAGAGAAAGGGGATTTTAATTTGCAACTAAGAAAACCTAACCAATTATACAATTATTGAATTAGCAGGTCTAGGTGGCCCTAGGGTGAATGACCTCTCTCGAGTTATAATTCTCAACCCTAATTAGTAAGCCCTAATTCAAATTATGGGAATCCCGATCTCTCAATCTGCAATAGGTCCAAAACTTAAATTAGTTCTAAAATTGCCTATTAACCTACCAAGAATCTATGCTCGATCTCTCATTACACGACTCTACCGGTTTGACTCAATTCTCTACCTATCGATTCACCTAACTCTCATTAGTCCAAATCGATGATTTTTACCCGGCTCACCCTCTTAATTTGTTGCCAAATTATTAAGAACATAATAGAAATCACAATCAAACATAAGTGAAATCACAATCAACTCAATAAGAAAACACAATCGAATAATTTTTATTAATCTCAAGAGTCAAAATCTGAAAGTGAGTATAAATGTAAACTCAACATTCACATAACAAATCTCAACACCTATTTCAATTCTGTACATAAATAAAATTGAAATAAATGGAAATACTATCGGGAACAGAATTTTCAACCGGCGACAGCAAGAAACCACCTATTTTGAGAAATAATTCGAGTCTAGCACGTCCCCGTGTTTCTCTTCTTTCGTCTCCTTTCTCAATATCTTGATCTCTCTAGGTCTCTATCGGATTTGATGGAATTTACTCTCTTGGCACTACACTCTTCACTCTCTAATGACTACTGGTGGCTGTCTTGTAGTGTGCTATTTATTCTGTAGCAGCCCTAGGTAAAATTCGGGGTCCAAACAGTCCAAAAAATCACTCAAAATTTGAGTTTTCGTGTCAGCTCGATGCAGGGCACAATTATGGCCCTGCTTGCCATAATCGTGGCTTGTGATTTATCCTTTCTATCACGGTTGTGGCATGACTCGACACTCTCTGTCACGATTGTGGGCCCTAGTGCATAATCGTGGCCCGGCTGCCTCTTACTCTTCCTTCTCTGTCACGATCATGGCCACTATGCATGATCGTGGCCTATGTCTTTTAGCCGGAAACTCTTCAAATCTTTATCGTTCTTCCCTGTTTATCCTGCAACACTAACATACACATCAAGGTACCTTAAAAATATAACAATTAAGGTCAAAGATTCATACTAACCCATAAAAGAAACATAAACATACAAATTAATATAATTAACACATAAACACACATTTAACTCTCAATTTATCGCTAAATACTTGCCAGATTACACCCTAAAACATCATGCAAATCGTAAATATCACTCTGTTTAGCAAATAAATAGTTGTCTTGAGTGCATACCCCTAAAAGGATGTTAGTAAATTCGCAAAGCCCATCATCGACCGTACCATGTCCAACAAGGTTTGGTTTCTCTTTGCAGCCGTAGCATTATGTTGTGGTGTGTAAGGTGGAGTCCATTGAGATAAATACCATTATCTCTGAGATAGCCCAAAAATTCTTGGTCTAAATATTCCCTACCTTGATCAGATCATAATGTCTTGATACCCTTCCTAAGTTGGTTTTCTACTTCATTTCTGAATTGTTTGAACTTTTCAAATGCATCAAATTTGTATCTCATCAGATATAGATACCTATATCGAGAATAGTCATTAATAAAGGTAACGAAGTAAAGAAAACCACTTCTGGTATTGATAGACATCGGACCACATGCATCTGAATGTATTAGGTCTAATACTCCAGTTGCTTGTTCACCCTTTCCCTTAAAGGGTAACTTAGTCATCTTACCTAATAAACAAGATTCACACATGTTGTATCATTCATAATCAAATGACCCTAAACTACCACTCTTGTGGAGCTTAGTTAAGTATCTCTCATTTATATGGCTAAGGTGACAATGTCATAAGTTAATTTTAAATTGTTCGTGTCATTGACATTCATAATTGGATGCGACATATCTAATATGTAAATTCCATTGTATAATGTACCAGTACCATAAAGCATTCCATTCAAACTAATAGAACAACCATTGCTATTGAAATTTAAATGGAAACCAACTTTATTTAAACAAGAAACAGACAATATGTTCTTTGTCAAAACAGGTAGAAAATAACAACCGTCCAGTTTAATTGTAAGCCCACTGGGGAGTGACAAAAAATAAGTGCCTACAACTAATGCAACAACACTTGCTCAATTGCCTACGTGCAGGTCCAGTTCTCCCTTCCTGAGCTGTCTATTATCCCTAAGGCCCTGCATATCATTACATATATGTGAGCCACAACCTGTATCTAATACCTATATGTTATGATCAGAAACAGTATTAACCTCAATGACAAACATACCTAAAAGAGCCAGGGCATCTAATGCCTGCTTTTTCTTTAAGGACACTAGATAGACTTTACAGTTTTGCTTCCAGTGGCCATTCTTGCTATAATAGAAGCAAGTTCCTTTTGGCCCAGTCTCTTTCGGTTTCTTTTTCGCTGCACTTCCTTTTGGTTTCTTAGACCTTTTCTTCTTTAAGTTCTTTTTTCTTGAACCTGAAGAAGAAGAGCCCACCACTAGCGTTGGCTTACTATCCTTCTTAATAACTTGTTCTGCTATCTTAAGCAGATTGATCAACTTATGGATTATCGTGGAGATTTGGTTCATCCGATAGTTCAACACAAACTGTGAATAACTATCAGACAATCCAACCAGAATTAAGTCAATACTTAATTCATAGTCCATAAAAAAACCCAAGGTGGCCAACCTCTCAATATAACCATTCATCTTCAGTGCATATTGTACTACAGATGTCCCTGGAGTCATCTTAGTCTTGAAGAGCAGCCTCCAAGTCTCGAACCTTTCAAACCAAGCATCCATAGACTCATGTTGCTCCTACAGCTCAGGTGACACAAAGTCTAGCATAATGCAAGTAGCCATGTCACTATCTTTGAGATGCTTACAATATGCTTTCTGATCCTCATCAAAAGCATCAGCAGTAGGGGGATCAGGAAGTGGAACATCTAAGACATAGCCTATCTCCTTAGATATAAGAACAATTCTTAGATTTCTCAGCCAATAAAGAAAATTGGTCTATTCAATTTATTGGAATTCATAAGTGAGCGCAAGTTCACACTAGAAGACATCTTCAATCAACCTAAATGTGAAGAGAGAAAGAATGTTAGAACATAAATACATGCATGATCATAAAGACTTGCATGACATGCATATAACCCCCACTAGTTTCAAAGAATCCATATCCCTCACTATGAATCTAAGAAAAAATATGACAAAATTTCCTAGTGGGTCGATATCTAATGTTACTAAGAATGACCTTGGGTTTATCCAACAAACCACCTTAGGTCAACCGGTAGATATCGTTTATATCAACTGCATCATAGCTGTAAATATCATCTAGCGCTATCAACTCGTTTTGTATGCTTACACATTGGGTTATCAACTCTTGATGCGAGTACTTTTGATGTATGCTACCCAATTGCGCCTCTGTCTATGTTGACCTTGAGTTTACTCAACAAATCAACACTTCTAGTGAAAACTGACCCATTAATCTGAAAATCTTATTTTCATAGTTTGAACATGTCTGTATAGAGCAAGCTTGGGTTTACCCAACAACCCTAACTCTAAAGAATTTTAGTTCTCCCCATATTAATGGAAGGAATTAGTTTTCATATTATGTGTGAGGGATTTCATATTCTAGTCTCATCTAAATTGTAGGATTATAGTCACAATGACTATGTGGTATGATTTAGGACGTTTCATCAATCACATTGAATCTATATCCATAACCATCCATCATCCCACCTAACCAACCCTAGCATGCATTCTTCAATACAACCATCTCACAAGGTTTTGTTGTATAGGTTATGACGTGTTATGCATATAAAGATTTGACGTTTGATTCAACTCTTGAACTGAACTGCTTTCTAACATTGGAATCGACTAATTTCTCAATTCATATGTTTTCAATTCCAATTCAAAATACCAATATACCAAGTATAATACCATCTACTTTGATGTACCAATTAAACACTTTAATTGTATCGTTCTTGTCATATCTAGTCATACTAGACATGAAATACTCGAAATAGTTTAATACAATATTAATCTCTTAAATTTCCAAATAATTTGAGAACATTAAACTATCACCTTAAGTATCTCTAGGTAATCTCCACTTCATCAAGAATACTTCGGCACTTTTCAAATAACTTGTGACTTCTAAAACAATCAAGACAACTGAATATACCAATGTGATGCTAATATGACATATTTGACATCTGAAAATTTTTCAGAAACCCAATTTTAAGAAAATCAGTTTAGCATGCATACAACATCAAAGTAACATATTTTTGATTACATAAAAAATGATCTGAGGCATTGAAACTAAAAAACACATGACCACCACTTCAAACAAACCAGGTCTAGCAGTTTTCTCAAAACTATCCAACTCTGTCTTTTGCTTAAGAAAATCATTGAAACAACTTCAATAAATGGTGACAGAGGCTATAACATGTTTCCAACATGTTCATGAATATTTTTAGAATTTATTTCCAAGAATAACTCAGCCAACCTCAGCAACCAAGACAACCCAGAATCTGTGTTCCTCAACACGGACATTCCCATCACACAAGAAATTCTCAAATAAATAGTCAATCACCTCGAAAATATTTTTTCATCTTCATAAACATTTATAAACATCTTAGAAAGAGGTTGGTAAAAGAAAATCCCAAAAAACACAACAACCAGTAACCAGAACAGTAGGGAATTAATAAGCAAAAACATACCAAATCACATTGATAATTTTTTTCCTTCCACAGACATATTCAGCAACATATCATGAGAAAATCTGGCAAGAAAATTTTAAAACAATATCTCTACACTAATTTCGAATTTAACACAATTAGAATGCACAACTGTTTGAACCTATCGGCAGAATCACACATGTTATGGTTTCTTCTTTATATGGGGCATAAGTGGCTCTGATACCACTATAGGAAAATCCCGATGTGTGCATCATATACACAAGGTGCGAAAAAACAAAAAAAAAATATTCTGGGACTTTTTTGAACTCCAAAATCTATATGCCTATATAAGGAAATACTATTAAACCTAGGTGAAAATTCTCAATTCACATACATGTTCATAACACACATATATATAGGAATTCATGGCATTTACACAAATCAATCATTCATATAATAACCATGTACCTTGTGAGTAGTCTCCTTCGTTCTTTGATCTTCTACTTGTCGGGTTGTCGTAAACCACAATGACCAAAACAGATCATCTCCAACGGTATCCATGTAGAGAACGGAGAAACTAACTGGATCAAACTCTTTGATCCGGAAATGAATATAACAAAGACAAGAGTGTTAGCTCTTTTCTTTGTTCTATGGAGAGCAAATCGTGTAGAGAAAATGAAGAGGAAGAAGATGAGAAAGATGAAGAGAGATGGATGAGAATCGTGAAAGATAACCTACTAATCCATTTTCACGATTCATATCTTCTTACATAGTTTTCATTTTTGTCTTTTATGGTTTTGTCTTTTATCAATTAAAGACAATATATGAATCACTTTTAAGAAAACTCTCTTCTTCTTCCAAGTTGTATATATATATCCAGTCACACTAGGATCGATCCTACCGGGTCCTCGGTGTGGAAAAAACACCGGAGACCTGTCTCATCGGGACATATCCTGATCTCATCAGGATCTATTTGTTTCTATTGCTCTCCATATAATGGATCTCTATCTAAAACCATTTTACGAATCCTCCAAGTCACTCTTATGCGTGTGACCCATTAGGTTCCCGATTATGTTGGCCACTTGGATTAACACTTAATCCAAACAAGTCATGAGTGACGTCTAGCAACACATCATGACCTCTAATTGACTGGAAAGTAAGTGGTTTGACAAATAAATTCGTGCTCGTCTTGAACCATCTCATGAACCCTCCTATAGACAATTGCTGTGCAATTCGTCCTTTCACCATACTATACCCCACTTGGTTATGAGTATAGGCAAAGTGATAACTCTCACTATACTGACTACGTCAAATCTAACCCAAGTAATATCATTTATCATCCTCGGACTTATTACTCTATATGTCAATGAAGACATTCTTCATAACACATGTACTCTAGCCAGAGATTTCTAAGTAATGACCCCGACAAGAGGCTATGGGTATTATCTTCTGCTATCATAGAAGTGGTGAATCCTCTATTGGATACTCAATTACCTTCGAATACCTCAAGCTGTACCCAATCACCACCTTATGAGCGACCTATGTAAGGAAACAAGGAATGGAGTCAAAGCACAGAATTTATATCTAAGATATCCTTGAGTACCTCAAGTCTAAGGATACTTGCACTATTGCTATGATGAGATTATCACTGACATTAGAATAGGACATCCATGTGATGATCTCATCGTAGGTAATCCAATGTACTTATTACCTTTAGTAAGCATCCACATCTCAACTCTAAACATCTCATGTTTATAGTTTCTGAGATCCACTGCTTGATCAAATCAAGAAATTTGGCATGTGCTACTTTATTCGAATTAACGATGTCCAGTCTCATTAATCCTATGACTAGTGATAATTTAGATACTGACATAATTGCATATGATAGGAATCTCAGTAGTATGATCACATCATAATTTCCTTCATGCTATGTCATATATCATGGACTTCATAATTTGTTTATGCATCAATATCAATTTATAAAGAATGAGCACCAAATTAATGAAATATGCTTTTCTTTATTATTGAAAATAAACTCTGTACACAACTTTGTACAAAACGCACTAAAGGTGATTGCCTTTAGGGCACTACTCTACCAGCTTGGAGTATGATCGTGTGTGAATGACTATGAGAATGGAATTAACGTGAAGCATGCATGGTGAAATGAGAACGTTGCAGTTGGAAAAATGAACATGTGTGTGTGCATAGAATGAACAAGTATGTGTGTGCATTTAAACCATGTGTGTGTTTATTTAAACCGCGCATGTGTGTGTGTGTGGTATGAACATGTGTGTCTTCAGGGAATTAACTTGAATTAATGTGTGTGACATGCAATTAACGTGTCACACCCATTTTCATGCAAAATTCTTCTAATTTCCATGCAATATTCACAAGATAATCTAATTAACATTCATGCAATATTCACACCATTTTCACTTAATTCATCTTACAGTAGGATCAAAACACAAGGATTTTATAACCGAAATCAAGCTATGAAGGTAATTAAGAGCAATAGAAATTAGACACAACAAAATACCACAATCAATCGCAACATCCATTCACAATAACACAATGATAACTAGATTAAGATCAAATCAAGGTCAAATCTCGAAGGAAAGTTAAAACTTCTTAATCAAACCCAAAACCAAACCCAAACCCATACATATATTCATATTCATGTTCATATTCAAAGAAAAGAACAATAAGATGAAAGAAATACACAATAGACTGGGGATCCGAATGCCTCGAGAGAGTAGCAGCTGCGAAGACGCGCTCCTTATCTTCTTTCTCTCTCATTGAGGGTTTTCCAAAAGTGACATAAATGAAGCTCCCTCTTTCTGTCTCTTCTCTTTTCTTATAGCCTTTTCTAATTGAAGCAAATGTAGGACTTTCCTGTGCCCAAAAGGTCTGAAATATCCCCGAAAAATGAAATTCAAAAAGTCAAATCAGTAGTCTATTGCGCAGACCATTATCGTTGCCTCCCTGTTTGGCCTTCTATCACGATCGTGGCCACGATTGTGGCCCTCTATTTTGGTTCGAGTCTCCTTCAAAACTCCTTCATTCTTCGATATTAGCCCTGAAACACTAGCAAACTTATCAAAGTACCTCAAATACACAACATTGAAGATCAAAAGCATGCTCTAACCCATAAATTACTTAAAACATAAATATTTAACTAACTAACTAACACAATTCTAACCTAAACACATACTAATCGATTAAATTTAACTGCTAAACACATCCTAAACTACCCATAAAATATAATACAATTTACGACTATCAAAAACCCTTTTAAAAATACTTTTATTTTAATTAAAATTTAAAAAGAATTTTAAATTCCAAAATTAAGGTAATTACCTTTCTTAATTTGATTAAGATTAACAGTTATATTGATTCCTAATTAATTTTAGAAAAGTAGTTTCTAAATTTGTAATTAATTAGTTTCAACTAGAATGAAATTAATTAATTAGAATATTTAAAATTAAGAAAGTTGTTTCTTAATTGAATTTATTTGTTTCAATTAGATTAAGATAAATTAAATTTATGACTTTATTTGTTTAGAGAATTATTATTCAATTTATTTAGAAATTTTTTCTTTATTTATGAATAATAAATTTCTTGATCTATTGTAAAAGGTAATTTTCTTGGCTAAATTTTGAAAAGTGTTTTCATTTATTAATTAAAAATTTTGCTTTCTTTAATATTTTGAAAAAAGTTTTCTAGCTTATTAAAGAAAAAATTTCTAATTAATTAATAAATCAAACTCTAAATACAAAATATAAATGACTTTCTTAATTAACTTTAAAAGTGTTTTATTTAATTTTGAATATAGTTTCCTTTTAATATTAGAAAATAGTTTACTAATTAAGGAAAAGTAATTTATAATTAGATTAGAAATGGTTTTTTTAATTATGTTAGAATGTGTCACTTACAAAATTTTGAAAAAGAAAATTTAAATTATAATAAAAAGCATAATTTATTAAAATTGTTTTCAATTTAATTTTGTTAAAGAAGTTAAGATAATTGGAAATATTTTCCAATTGAATTTGAAAATTGTTTTCATAAACCAAAGTTCTATTTATTGTTAGGGATTTGAGCTAATTTAAGGTCACTTTAACCCAAATATATTTAGTCTTATGATATTGGGTTCTATTTAGCTAAATTTATGTGATTTGAATGAGTAAAGTCATGATCACATGAATTTGGAAGCGCAGTTAGGAATAACATATAAGTTTTGTTTTGATAAGATTTGTCACCTAACAGATCTAAGAGTTACATAAGATGTGATTGATAAAGTTGTTATCTACCTAATTTATGTTTAGTTGGTTTGTTAGGCAAAGTCAAGATTAACTATATTTGAATAGGATCTTAGCCCAATAGAAAGATTAATCTTTCCAAATAGTAGTGAGGGATATTATTTCAAATAAAATAGTGGGAGTAACCAAATACATGATTAAAGTCCTAATCTCAGTTGGTAGTCATGACATATAATTAATTACTTGCTTTTCTTACATTTATATTCTGTTCTAAGTATAATTTACCTTGTTTTGTATAATTGCTATTAAGTTAGTGAACCAAATTTCTTAGAAATAGGATATGTTTGAGAAGAGTCTCAAAGTTAGATAGAAAAATGTAGGTCCATTATGTCATTTTTCTATAATCTTTGTTAAGGATTTGGTGACAAAGTTTTAAAGATACGTCAAAATCATATAGATGGCAAAATTTATTTACATTTTGAGTTGACTAATGCCTCATAAACTTTGATGACAACATGTAAGATGTTTGTCAACACCATGATAGCAAGATGCAAGAGGTTGTTCAAAGTAGAGCTGAAAGGTATAACACCTTGTTGAAATTGAAATTGTTCAACTTGTTGGAGTTATGTAAATATAACACACTGGAAAGTAAGTGTATTTACTTATAACTTAATTTTCTTCCAGTTACTTTTGTAATGAAAATATTTATTATTAATAA
>JAOQMS010043782.1:0-11264 GCA_027563885.1 Erythroxylum longipes
TTTAATAGTCTAAGTATTTATGTTTGGGTTTTGTTTGAATCATTGATGAGTAGATGTATGATTACATAAGTATTTACTATATGTGGGATGAGTTTGAGGTTTTATGGATGATTTTAGGCATAATAAACTCCTAGGATAGTATATAGGTTGCAAACTCATGATGCAGCTCTTATGAGACTTATCATTGAAAAGTTCCACGAGCCTAGGAGTCATAGTGAGAACTTACTTTCTCGATTCATATGGTGTAACAATGTCATATACCTTAGTGTTTCTTTTAATTCGAACTTAGAGTACAAACTTCAATCAAAACATTAATGAAGTAGTAAGTTGTATATTTACAGAAAATTATGGATCATTTGATGCATAATAAATCCCTAGGATGATATATAAGCTAGAAACCCGTGATGCAACTTCTGTGAGGCTTATTGGTGAAAAATTCAACGAGACTAGGAGATAGTGACAATTTGCTTTCTCGATTCATATGGTGTAACAACGCCACGTACCAAAATACTAAAATTAATTGTAGATGATTAATTCAAACATAAATATTTCAACTTTAATGTGATTAATTCAAACTTAGTATTGACATAAGAAATTCATAAGTTTAATAGACATGATGTTCCTTGCATAATAAAAACCTAGGACAGTATATAGGCTGGAAACCCATGATGCAGCTCCTATGAGGCTTATCGGTGAAAAATTTCACAAGCCTAGGAGTCGTAGCGAGAACTTGCTTTTTTGATTTACAGGTGTAAACAATGCCATGTACTATAGTATTAAAATGAATTATAGGTGATGAATTCAATTGATTAATACTTAGGGGATGTTGTATAAAGTAAAGGTTAAATATTTTGTAAACTTAGGGGACATGAAGGATACTAAGTATGAAATCATTTTTTAAATTAACAATTTTGTAGAAATAAGTAATGTTGATAGATCTTGGATATATAGAAGATTAACACCCAATAGTTTCATTAATCCTGAGTTTGTTGAGGGAGTTAAAGCTTTTATTCATTATGCATATTCTCAACCTACATATATGGATGGCCCAAAAATTAGATGTCCATGTAAAAAATGCAAACATATTTGTTTCCTTCCTATTGATGAAGTGAATGGTAATTTGCTAAGAAAATGGTTTGTTTCAAATTATTTTGAGTAGACACAACATGGGGAGTCATTGATTTGTAGCACCTCAATGGGTAATGAAGTAAACTCGTCAGTAAATGTGGATGAGTTTGAAGGGGGATTGGATTTAGAACAAATAATGTGGGTGCAACTAAAAATCCTTACATGTAAATGATTTATGATACAACCGGTTATACCTTTTAGAAAATATAGAAAATCTTGAAGAAGAACCAAACCCACATGCAAAAACAACTTTTTGACTTACTACACTCAGTTGACCAAAAATTATGGCCAAATTGTGAGACAATGACTTAATTGTCTTCAATTGCTCGAATATTGAACATAAAGTCTGAAGGGCATATTTCTGATAGTAGTTTTAATAAAATTCTTGGATGGTATAATGAATCATTGCCTCTTAATCATACGATGGTTAATAGTTTTTACAATATGAAGAAATTTATTAGGGGTCTTGGTTTGTCTGTTGAAAAAATTAATTGTTGCAAATTAAGATGTAAGTTGTATTAGGAAGATGATATGGAATTACAAGAATGCAAATTTTATGGTCAATCTAGGTTCAAGCCTAGAAAGCATTCTATGCAACAAAATTTAGTAACCTGAAAGTGGATGTATTATTTCTCGCTAACTCCAAGGCTTCAAAGACTATATGCTTTTGATGTTACTACATCTCACATGAGATGCATAATGAACACGAACAGAAAGATGGAATAATGAGTCATCCATCGAATGTACTGGCATAGAAACATTTCAATAACACACATTATTAGTTTGCAACTAAAAGTCGAAATGTTAGGTTGGGATTGTTGATGGATGGATTCCAACCTTTTGGTCAATCTGACCAATAATATTCATCATGGCCAATCATAATTACTCCTTATAATTTGCCTTCATGAATGTGGATGAATGTGACATATACGTTCTTGACAGTGATTATGTCGGGGCCTACAAATCCAAAGTATAAAATTGATGTATTCTTACAACCATTGGTATCTAAATTGCAGCATGTTTAGGAATATGATGTGGAGACATATAATGTGTCTCTGAAACAAAATTTTGTGTTAATAGTAGCTTTAATTTGGACTATTAGTGATTTTCTGGCATATGCTATATTGTTTGGGTGGAGCCCAGTAGGCAAATTGGCTTGTCCTTATTGTCGCAATGATTCTGATGCGTTTTATCTTCTAAACAGGGGCAAAATATGTTGATTTGACAACGACAAGAAATTTCTTCCTCCAGATCATCAATTTAGGCGCAATAAACAAAAGTTCATTAAGAATAGGATGGTAAAAACAGCTCCTCCCCCTCACGTTATAGAGACTTTGTTGGTGCGATACACAAGACTGGTGTATGACCTCCTTATATTTATGAAGAAATATGGAATCGTTGGCACCTATATTGCACATCACCCGAGGCAATGTCCATTTCATAGGGTAATTCTGCCAACAGAAGTGGAGGACAGGGGGGAGAGAGTCTTCCCGCATATACTGGAGGATCTATTACCTACCATGAGCATGCAGAGAGACTTGTAAGTATCTACACTTTACACTTATATTCTGATTTTTTTTACTTTGATGTATTTCAATTTAATTTGATGTATGAATTTTAGAATGAAATATTTGTGTATTATGGAGAACGATAATGTTATAAATGTCTGGTGCCATATATAACTATGTTGTTGAGTTACTTTCTTTGTTCAACAAAAGCTAAATATTATAAAAATAGAGGAAATTCTGTCGAAATTTTTATAAATTGTAATTCACTTATAACATTTTATTCTGATACAGGAAAAATCAATAGGCAGGAAGCCTACACCCTGTCAGCTTTTTTTGTACACTCACATTAAGAAGCATGATGGTGTGACCTTTGTCAATACCAGATGTAGAGAACTAATTGTATGTAAAATTTATGCTTTAATATTAATGCTTAATAATTATCACTTATTAATATAAACATTGCCTTCTGATAGGACCAAATACAAGAAAACATTCAACGATAGTCTCAACAGTCTGAAGATGTTGATAAGAGTCAAACATGTCATCATGTAGTGGGTGGTAGGGACCATCGTGGAAGGAACTTCGGCTTAGGTTTATTTGCAAAGATATGTTATTAGTAATCCTCCATAACCAGTACATCAACATCTAGTAGGCGGTCCGCATCTATGAAGTTTATGAGCTTCAAAGCATAGTACAAGCACTAGCAACTCAGTTGCAACAGTTGATGGAGTACATAGCCGAACTCTGTAATAAGATGAATGAGTTGAAGGGGAAGGGTAGCATCTTATCACAACATTCAGAGCATCCATATTCACCAAATGAATAGCATAGTTGTAGTTATTTTGTATGAATTAAATACTTATTGTTGTAGATAATAATTTTTTATTATCAATTAAGATAATTTTTACTTTATATCATCAATCAACTTTCTATTTTAACAAATTAAATGTATTAACAAATAAAAATATTTTCAACAAATAACTGATAATTGTGTAAATTATACATCAATCATAAGATTATCAAATAACATTAAATGTAAGGAAAATTTTAAAAAACAATATCAGTAAATTTACTGGCAAAACAACAAAATATGTCGGTAAAAAGTAGTGAAAGAATTCTGCAACTATTGCAAAGAAAGTTGAGCAAGGAGTGCTAGCTCCGTTACAGCTTAAGCTTATTTATAATAGGTATTGGACATGTTAATTTAGTTAAAATTAAATTCTAATTTCAATTAAAATTTAATTAGAATTACACATAATTTTAATGAAAAATCAATTATATCCAATATCTCATATTATTCCTTATTTATTAAATATCCCATATTTAATTATAAAGTTTCTTAAACTCTACAATCAAGTCCAACTTGATTAAAATACCTTCTCTCTTACACTCGCTTTTTATGTGTGGCTCATTAAGTTCTCAAATATATTGGCAATGAATACAAATTATAACCCTAAATCATATTTAGGATTAGAGAAATTAAATTCCTTTAGTTTATCTTTAAATCTCTAATTAAATAATTTATATCCACATATTAAAATTTGTGTCTAACAATACGTCATGACACCCAAATATTTAGGAGTATTAAAGTGGTTTTGAGTAACTTTTCCATGCATGACTTTTTTGTATAATTCAATTATTTCATCATACAATGTTCTGATTAGATATAGAGTATGAAATAATATCTACTTTAATAGAGTGCAATCATATTAGTTCTCTACTATTAGTAATTGATTTAATTAATGATATTTTTAAACTATTTTATAAAGTGTCATTTCGTCTTGGCCAAAAATTTCCCAAATCAATATTAATCGAGAACAACATAACATTTTCCCTAATTATTTTAGGATGATGAATCGTATATTGATCACTTAACTACTTCTATATAGTTCATGCTACATCCAATGACTACCGATTGAGCTATCTTTGACTATAATAGGTTATAGATAGTATCAAAATATAATAATTCCTATATTACATAACTTTGGTAATCTCAAGTCAAACGATCACTAATACAATCATCACAATAAAAGTTTTTATAGACATGTAAGTAATGTTCCAAATGGATTTCTCTTGTGTGCCAATTTAGTAAACTTGTTCTCTAACAATTACCTACATGTTAGTTTAAGTATCTCTATATTTTAGTCTATGAGACTGACTACTTCATAAGGAAAAACATAACATATGCTAGTATTTTTACATTCTATTAATGTCCTATCTTAATTATTCAATGATTAAGAATAATTTATGGATATATATGAATGCAATACGATTCTCATAATAATTTCATTTGCAATTTATATTTATCTCATGGACTTTATCGTACACATCTAAGTATGTATAAGATAAAGAAAGCTTTTAAATAATTATCACTAAACTACAACCAACTAACTGGTTGTAGGGCATAAATCAATAATTTCTCACTTGCACTAAGCCAATCGTTTAAATATCTTATACTGTTTCTCCATATGACTATCATGCAACTGCTAGGACAATAGTTTAGTGAGAGAATTCTACAAGATTCTTTATAGTGAATACTTGCTTAAATCTTACAACTTTTATCTTAATTATCATCATAATTAATAGAAATTGCCTACATAATTGGATCTTTGATAAGAACTGAGTTCCTTTTAGATGCCTAAAGGCTCTAATGTTGTACAATACGTTTCTTTTTTAAACAATGCAAAGAACTTTATTAGCTTCATTAAAGAATTTCTTGATCCACTTAAATATTTCCACTAAATTAAAAATGTGTAGTGGCTTAAACAATAACCACTGGTATATTGGAATCTTTCCAATCTTAAAATAATATTGTTTTAAGTAAAAATATAACTTAATCAGGAATTAATTCTAAAGTTAATATTCTTAAAACTTTGAACTCAAATATTAACTTGTACATAGAATAATAGATATCTTTAATACTTTGCAAGTATTAGATGTCTCAAACACTAAATAACTTTAGTACACTATTTACGTATTTGGACTAAAATACGTAATCAACTTCCGTATCTTTCTGTACAGATCTAATTCCTAGAATTAAGTTGTTACATTTTTATATCCAGTAAGAATTGTTCTTGGATAATTATATTTTTAACAATTAAAAATAGGAATTATTGTTCTATGTAATTAATATGTCTCTATATACTCCATCTGAAGAGGATAATTATAATCACATATATGTTACTATGCCTTGAATTTTATAGTGATGACATATATCTTACTTTATACTTTTTTTATCATTTTCTCATATTAATAAGAAATCTATTTAAACATCTACCACTTAATTGGGCCAAACCTAGTACCAATCAACTGGCCTAAATATGTCTTATAAAGAATTTCTATTATATTATCTCTCTATAACAAATATATAAACTTTAATAAACATCTAATTTTCATGGTCAATCCTAATAAACATTTGTAGAAGATATTATTTTTAATTTTAAAAAATCAAGATAGATGAAATCCACATAAATACTATAGTGGTTAATAGCTAAAGCACATCCAAAAACTATGGTATTTTCTCCGCTGACACACTCATAATAAATAAGAAGACAAAACCTAACTCAAATTTTCAAAACGCAAAGAAAACCCATCATTGCGTAAATTTAGGACAAGAAATGAATAACTTAGAACAATAAATGACAAGTGAAGTAGTGAATAATAAGTGGCAACGACAAATTGGAGCTACTGGGTCATATTTTAGAAGTAACTTAATTAGGGGCTTTCAATGACCGAAGGGAAAAACAGAAGTTAGTTGTTGGGAATATGGAAGTCAATGGGCCGGGCCAATAGCTAAAAATGACGGGCTGCGAGTCAGCCCGTGGGCTGTGTGGGCCGGGATGGCCCGGCCCGTCAATAGGCCGTCTATATTTTTTTAATATTAAAAAATATAAAATGATGCCGTTTTGTCGGATCCGCGGCCCAGCTTGGGCAGATTATGGTCGGCCTGTGGCCAGCCTATGGCCAAACCCGGACCAAAAATACGCCGGGCCAGATCAAAACGAAATTGACATTCCTAGTTGGAAAGAATGAATCAGTTTTTTTTTTGCTCATCTAATAATGACAAAATGATGTTCTCCTGTTACTTTAAATTAGTTACTTTTTGAGCCAGATTGGGTTGTGAAGCTTCAACTTGAAGCCTACTTTTTTAAAACTTTTATAGTCTAAGTCTAACTTAGTTAAGTTAGACTTTATATATTGACTTTGAGTCAAAGCCAAATTGATGTCCCTACATATAATGTGTGTGAGACCCCCAAAATTAAGTTCCAGATATTTATGATCTCATAAACTTTAACACAAAGAATATTTTTAATGTTTGCTAATCAAGTTGGATGTTAATATAGGATACTTAGAAGGTGTATAATTAATTAATTATTGTAATAAAAATTAAGAAAACAGGAAATTTTTGATGAAAATCTATGCATGTTTAGTTTGTTATCGTTACTAAGCATTGTTCAATATTTTGGCATACTTTTGATAAAATTATCGGAATGAGATGGTCCAAGAAGTTATGTATATAAAAAGATAATTCTCTAAAATTCATAAGAAGACACTTATAGCTGATTCGAGCTTATTAGTTGACTATTATACCTTATAGTGGACTAGTGTAAGTATTAAGAAACTTTTGATTGATCAATGTCTCACACTAGTCGATTAGTACGTTCAAAATTTATTTCTAAAATCATGTTTTGAGAATAATAGTCATCATTTTTAGAAGAAATGAATTATAATAAGTGAAAGAACAATGACAAGAAAGATTTGAGAGGCGAATTGAAAAGAAAATGAAAGGTAATTGTAATAGAATTCATTAGTATTCACAATTTGGATAACGGTCAGATAATTTCAGAGTACATAAAAATGGAATTTAAGCTACCATTTGTATAATAGCTGGTAGTATACGTCGGCTGGGGCTTTTCAAGTTTTGTTTTTTGTTTTTATGTATATTAAATGTTTTATTATGTAAAATGGTTCAAACCCTAATTTGGTATATTCAACATAATTATATTTTATAAAAATTAATAAATTTGAGGATTGATTTTTATATGTATTATGTGAATTTCACTTGATTTATGGATATATAGAGATTGATAGACATAAAACTTATGAGTTAGGGTGTTCGATGAACACCTATAATTACCTTGAAATTTTATTTTTGGATACATTTATGTATTTGAATATTACGTATAAGGATTGTTATTGTTGTTTTTGTGGTTATTAATTGTATACCGAGTATGTTGAATCATTAAATGATATTGTTTATATGATTTAAGACCCTAAAAAAAGTAAATGTTGTGCAAGTGTTCGACGTGCGGTGATGAATATGATTGATCAGGACCTATTGACTAGGATTAGATTAGGGTAAGCACTAATCCGTTGGATGAAGTAGCCGTTGCCATAATTGGGCATGTAACACACCGTTGGCTACGATGAATTAGTTGACGCAGGCATGTAACATGTGATTGGCTATAGTGACGTTAAAAAGGATCTGGCTCGGTTCGATGTTAGCCTAGGTTAATTGGGCTATGGGCTAAAGTTGGGAGTTGTTTTTGGCCGGGTTGGCTTCATGGGCCGACCCATCTCAACCCATCAAACTACAAGCTATCATAATCTGGGATCAGGCCTAGCCGGGTCAAAAGCAGCTCGGCTCCAATTTTGACGCAGTCAATTGACATCTCTTATTGGCTATGATGAATTATTCGATGCCAAATGGGGCAAATATCGATTTGTTGATAAGGTGAATTAGCCAACTCAATATACCATTCTATTGATTGAGATGAATTAGTTGACATTTACTCTTGGTAGGCATAAAATTTTGTGTTTTATTTTAATATCAAGGTATGATGCATTTAATATGATATTTTTATATATTTTCTTAAATGCTGACATCATGACTTTTTTAACACGTGTTCAAGAGAATTTAGTTGTGCCATATTATTACGATTATAAATATTTGGGGCACGCATAATAAAAGAGGTGTAGCTTTATAGTTTTTTTTTATTGTGACTTTTACTTAATTAGTATATACTATATACTACTATATACTATTAAATTTATTTATTTTCTACAAATTAGAGTACATAGAAAAAAAAGAACAAAGTGAATGTGATTTCATATAATTGAATTAAAGAAAGAATTTTAGACAAAGAGATAAATAGTTTCTTTCATTTATTTTTATTGAATTATGTAAGTTAGTAAACTGTAAGCCTTAACTTGAATGTAAAAGTTAAATGATTAGGTCTTATTATTTCATGGGAGTCCACCATGGAGTCAAATATGTGTTAGTGATTTTCTGAATTTTAATAATTTTTAATTATAATTTTTAATAATCTTGTAGCTAACAAAACCGAATTTGATTCGTGTTAAAGATGATAAAGAAGTAAGATTTTCTCGAAATCTTTCTACTATTCCTACTATTTAGAATATGGTCCATTTAATGTTTAAACCGTTGACCACGCAAATGTAAACGCCCATACTTCATTAATTTCATCTTTTGTGATGGGCGAAAGTGATGAAGCGATTTTTATATATTTTGGGTTCCTGTTCTCTTTTTCACGTAACAAATACCAGACACCATCGCATTATGGAAATCAGATGCTAGAAGATTCAAAATTTCAGAGAGCTGGACATCATTAGAGCAATGGCTAGAGGTATTTTCTGTTATACTTCCGTTGCTAAATATGGTGAATAATATACATGTATCTTGTTTACACGTAAATGAACTTGTGTTTTGAGATGCATGCTTGTGTTTTATCGTTTGATATCTGCCTTTGCCTTGCTTCCAACTGTTTGAGAATACATGCCTCTGTTATGCTTTGTTTCTGGTTTTCTTTTCTATCATTTGAGCTGAGCTTGAGTTATTGAATATTCTCAACGTTTGTGTACATGATGGACGTTAGAATCATGCTTTGGTACTCCCTGTTGTACCCAACGGTGACTGGAACGTGAAGAGAGGAGGGATAACGATGACCATGCATAGGGCCTTCGGACGTCCTCAGCCATGCAACGTCGCATGTTTCGGTTTCTGGCGTCTCACGCTCCTCGGCTCGTCGTCGTCGTCCCATCACTGCCATCCTCAACCTTCTGATGACTGTTGCGTGCCTGCTACCGTCGGGTTGAAGCTAGGTCACATCGACCTGGCTGGAGGTTGAAGAAAAAGTTTGTTCTTTTTTTAGGAAAATTACTAATTTATTAATTCTTTAATTGTGTTAATATTAGTAATTATTGGGTTAATTAAGACCTAACTCATTCTGTTGTGATTTTGTGAAAATATTAATTTTTAATTTGTATGTCTAATATTGGAATTAAATTTGACATGCTAGTTATAATTATTTAATTATTTGCATGAATTATATGTGATTAATTGAAAATTGTGCGTATAAATTTATGATCATTATACATGCAAAATTATATTTAATAATTTATGCATTGTTATTAGATTTATTTGCATTATTTATTAATCGATGCAAATGTTTAAGTTTCATTTAAGCTTAAGGTAATGTAAGTGATCAATATGATTTAATTAGTTGGGAGTAGCCACAGCATTTCAAATTAATTAGGATTATATATCTAGTTTTAATATCACATTAAATCGTTAATTGTAATTAATCATATGTGTTAATGGACATTTTGTATTAATTTTTAATACATAAATTGCTAGACTCTTGTCCATTTAATGTTTGAATTGCACTAATTAAGAGTTATTTGTTTTAATTAGGCACATATTGAATTTGGAATGTTCAAAAGAATAAACCAAGAAAAGCTCTAAAAAAAAGTTAACGTGTTTGTATGCAAGAATATTTGGCCAGGACGTAGAGAATGCATGTGAGTTTTTAAGAAGAATGAACAATACTAGTGGACCAAGAAATAAATGGCTTTATTTGTCACATCAGAAGAAAAGAAGAAAGGCTGTTGGGTGTGAAGGTGTGTGAAAGGTGGACAAAAACTCTCCTAGAATTACGCCAAGAAAACAGCAGCTGGTGGACATTAAACAAAAGAATATAGGTGGCGGCAAAAAGAGGAAGGCAGCTGGCGCAAAAAGTGAAGAAAAAGAAGGTGATTGTGCGAGAAAAGTTGAAAGGCTGGGGCGTGAAGTAGACAAAAAGAAAACAACGTGAAGAAGAAAAAGAGAAGACAACGTGAAGAAGGAAAAAAAGAATAGAGAGCGTGAGTAGCAACAGGGAGGAGGCTAGATAGCGTGAATTTGGAGAGAAGGAGAACAATTTTCACGCAGAAAACCACGCAGTAGGGACTCTTGACAGATAAAACATTAGAAGCCCATCCAAAAACACTCACCACTCAACACTCCTGACACGTTGAAGATAGCTGGTGGCCTTGGAGAGAAGACGCATAACAGCTGGTGGCTAGAGACTCTCACGTTGTAGAGACTCTCATGTTGGCAGATGGTGGAGTTGAAGAAGCTCCTAGCATGAACAACTAAGCAGCTGGCTCCACTCATTGACGCAACCTTCACTCATTTCATTACAACGTTAAAGCTGGTGGAGGCTGGAAAAACTGATGGAGAGACGTAGCAGCTGGAGAGTAGACAACGTTCAAGCTAGTGGTGCGAGAAAATACAGTTGTGGAAAAGGGGGTGTTTTTAATTTGTTTTCTTTATTTTATTCCTTATTT
>JAOQMS010043783.1:0-11263 GCA_027563885.1 Erythroxylum longipes
TCTCTCATTTTCATTTTTCACTTCATTCTCTCCTTCAATTCACGTTTTTCTCCACCTTAAGAGCAAGACTACACTTTTTTCTTCCCATTTTACCCTTAATGAGTGCTAAAAGTCATCTTTGTCCTTGCTTTTATTCTTCATGATCTCTAAACTTAAGTGACATGCAAAAATGCCCTTAATTCATTCTTAATGCATTAATGTCACTAACTAGTGAAATAAAATCCTACTAGCATTGACATAAATAATTAAACTCCAATAATAATACTATCATGACCTCATAATTTATTTAAATCATGCTTAACAACTCCATTCGTTCTAAGGAAAAAAAATTCAAATTCTATAGAATATCACGCTTAACTTAACAAAAATATTTTGGGGGCCAACAACTCATGGGATAAAACTCTCAAAATGTATATGTCCCAAAAGGTAAGATGAGAGGACTCGCATGAGTATGATCCCGTATGCTTCGGCAATAGGATTAATCATGTATGCTATTTTATGTATAAAACCCGATATATTGTATGCTTTAAGTGTTACGAGCAGATATCAATCAGATCCTGGAAAGGATCACTAGGTGGCTGTCAAGAATATCCTAAAGTACTTAAGAAGGACTAAAGATGTATTCTTGATATATGGAAATGGAGATCTTGTAGTGAGTGGGCATACAGATGCCATTTTCAATCTGAACAGGATGACTCCAAATCCCAGTCAGGTTATGTTTTCACACTGAATGGTGGAGCAGTCAATTGGAAGAGTTCCAAATAAGAGACGACTATAGATTCGACGACCGAGTTAGAGTACATTGCAACTGTAAAAGTGACAAAAGAAGCTATTTGGATCTAGAAGTTCGTCGTGGAACTTGGAGTGGTTCCTAGCATAGTAGACCCACTATTGTTGTACTGTGACAACAATGGGGCTATTGCTTAAGCCAAGGAACTAAGGTCTCATCAGAGGTCCAACACCTGATCAGGGAGATAATTGATAAAGGTGATGTGAAGATAGAGAGAGTGCCTATAGATCAGAACATCGTTGATCCTTTGACTAAGCCACTTCCACAAATAAAATTTGATTCTTTTGTACTCGCCTATGTTATTAGATACAAAGGCGATTGGCTTTAGTGCAAGTGGGATATTGTTAGAGTAGTGCTCTAAAGGCAATTACCTTTATCACTTTTGTACTGACTTTGTTTTGATTAATAAAGAGAAAGGCATTTTTCATTAATTTGATATTCGTTTATATATGAATTGATATTGATCTTAAATCGAATTAATGAAATCCATGATACAAAACATAGCATGAAGGAAATCATGATAAGATCATGATAATGAGATTCCTATCATGTGCAATTATGTTAGTATCTGAATAATCCTTAGTCATAGGACTAATAACACATGACATTATTAATCCAGACAGACTAGCACATATTATACTCATTGATTTGATCAAGCAGTGGATCTCACAAATTGTAAACATGAGATGTTTAGAGTTAACATGTGGATGCTTACTAAGGGTAGTAAGTACATCGGATGACCCGCAATGAAATTATCATATGGATGATCTATCGAATGTCAATGATTAATCTCATCATAGTAATGATGCAAATATCCTTATACTTGAGGTACTTAAGTATATCTTAGATACTAATCCCATGCTTTGACATCATTCCTTGTTATCTCAAGACGAGGTCGCTCTTAGGGTGGTGATTAGGTATAGCTATTAGTATTCGAAGGTAATCAGGTAGTCAATAAAGGATTCACCACTCCTGATAGAATGAAAGGATACCTACGACTTCTTGTCGAGGTCATTACTTAGGAGTCTCTGCCCAGAGCAGTTATGTGTCACGAAGAGAGTCTTCAATGACACATAGAGTAATGAGATCCTAGGACAAGAAGTAACATCATTTGGACTAGATGTGACCTAGTCAGTCTAGTGAGAGTTGACACAAAGCCGATACTCTGAACCAAGTGGGGGTATAATATGGTGAAAGGATGAATTGCACAATAATTGTCCATGGAAGGGTTCATAAGTTGGAGAATTAACTATTGAAGAGTTCATGTGTTAATCCACTTATATTACGACAAATTGGTATTATGAAACCCTTCATGATTTGCTTAAATTAAGAGTTAATTCAAGTGCCTAAAATAATCAAGAACCTAAGTGTCACGTGCATAAAAGATCGGATGAAAAATATAATGTATATGCTTAATTTTAAGTAGGTCACGATCATGGCTCATAAGTCATGATTGTTGCAGAAGGCGAGCCTTTTTTTTAAAGTAGGTCACGATTGTGGCAGAGGGCACGAATTAGTACATAAGTAAGTTCTTCACTTATGTACATAAGTTCTTACCACTTCTTACACACTCAAGTGAGAGCATAAGGGCTCTAGAAGAGTTCTAGAGTGAGAGAGAGGTATCAAAAGTCTTGTTCTTGCAACTTATGCAATTGTTGCATGAATCAAAGTGCATGCAACAAGAGTCTTGATCTATCTTCTATCATTTTGAGCATCTACTAGAACTCATCTAGTTTGGTGCTCAAATCACCCTTATACATTGTTTCTTCTTGATCTTTGCATATTCTTTAGTGATCAAGGAAGAGTTTAGTGTTTGCAACAACCCAGACAAGGAGAAGAAATAAGAAAGGAGGAGAAACAAAAGGTAAAAATGTTTTATATTTCATGTTCTTTACATATCCATACATGCATGTATGATTATGTGTTTTTCGAGTTGTCATGGTGTCAAAATCTAGATTCTAAGGCTTCCACTGCATTCTCATGCATGTGATGCATGCATCTATAACAAACCCAACACGTATTAAAATAATCTTTTCATAATACCGAATTCAATAAACACTTGGTAACATAATCAATTCCTAATGAGAGAAAGAAATAACAAAAACAAAGAAATAAACTTATCCTATGTCGTCGGCGTCGATGTCGATGTCACCTCCGAACCAGCGTTGGAAACTTAGCCTTCCATGGGTCTCTCCAAAGAAAATGCTTTAGCCCCCTGAAAATTTTCCCCAACCGAAACCCCCTTCGGCTCTCTTCACTGCCACAAGCTTCTCTCTGCCGCCATTGTTCTATTTCCCTAGCTACTGTTTCTATTGCAAGCTCTCTTCTATGTTTATTTCTCACGCTACCCTCTTTCACTGTTCACTCCACTATTCTATGATGTGACAATTAAAATTTTGTGTCCACCATCACTGTTCATGTTTTTAAACCCTCCCCCACGTCTTGGCCAAACGTCTGTGTTTCATGCATAATGTTTGCATGAATCGTAGATGCTGTTTGCATTTAGTAAAATGCATTATTTGCGTTTTAGGTGCGTGTGGATTGCATTTTGTCTTGCTCCTGCCTATCATCTGCTGTCATTTCTTGTTTTTGCGCCTATGTTTTCTTCATGATTCACTGTCATTTTGCTTCTCTTCCAACTGTTGGCTTACGCACTATTGGTCATCATTAAATTCACGTGCATGGCACTGTCCCATCTTATGCCTTCATCTTCTTTGTATTTTCAACATATATCTCCTTTCTTAGCATTTTCATGTCTTCTTGCCTTTTAATTTTCTTCTTATTGCTCTAAGAAAACAGTGCAAATTAATCTTCAGAAAATGACCTAAATATTGTGCTTTCGACTCACTTTAGCTCCATAACTTTCAAATTGTGCCTAAAACTACATATAAACTAAAGTGAGTATCTTAAGCAATTTTATATCATTAATTGCTAAGTGTTATGAAATAATAAAACAATCAATTAAGCACATGTCAATTTCCCCACACTTAGCTTTTGGCAATCCTCGGGCAAAACATCAAATTTAAGCTCAAAGACCTAAAAACATTGACTCATTTTCCATATGTTCCAAGAATACATAATCATAAACAAAGATGAATGACTTCTAAAAATCACAGTAAGAACTCAACATTCCAAGCTTTTACTTATGATCAATAAACATTTAATACCTTCAAGAACTGAGCAATCTAATGGTAGACTCGGAAAATGTGTTTAACTAAAATATATCTATAGGTACACTCAACAACATTTATGATCATGTCATTCCACAACTTTGCATATCATTTCATTTCTCCAGCACTAATGTTCACATGCAAAATCATGGATCAAAGAACTTTTCAAGGTTGTAATGTGGGCAAAGGTAAGGTGAGATTTGTTTGGGTCATGTAGCATGAAAGTCATCAAAGCTAGTGAAACAAAAGTAATACTGAATTACTCCTCTAAGTGCACAAGTTAACACTCATTAAAAACTGGTTACTGTCAGCTATGACGAATGCAGCATCTGTATTTCACAACTTAATTCAGCTCTCACATACAAACCACATAAAGCATAAACCAATCTGAAGGAATCACTCATACAATTGATGCCAACAATACATTGAAACCACAAGAGTGAACCTTCCAAGCCAACATCTACCTCATATTTAATATACTCAAATATCACATTTGTTACAACTCTAGGCAGATACATTAATCATGAATAACTTTGCAAACTCATATACACTTCCTCCTTGATAAATTTATTTAAACAAAATTTTTTCATTCTTTTTCTTTTTCATTTTCTTTTCTTTTCTTGTGCTTTTCTCTTTTCTCTTTTCTTTATTTCTTTTCCCAATTTTTTATATTAAAAGAAACTACGTTAACATAGGAATTTCAATAATAAGATGTAACAAAACATCCCAACATTAACTAACCCTCGCATATGTACACCCCCCACACTTAGAATTTTGTACATCCACAAACTCAACCACACAAATGTTCCACTAGCTTTATGACTTGGGTAGGACATTTGGTTAAGTATAAAGCATGTAATATGGTTGACACAAAAAGAAAGGTATAAAGCTTAAAGTGGGCTTATCAAAAAGGAAAATCATATAATGGGTAGGCTATTTGGCTAATGTAGTTTATGAAACAAAGAATGCCTAATCATTTTCATGTCAATGCATATGATAAAAATGTGGTCTCGAATAGAATTAAAGGAAAAATCCAGATGTACATATCATGGAGGTCACACATTATTAAAAGACAACGAGACTTATATGAATCTGTCAGTCTAATAAGGCTCAAAATCTCACTGACTTTGTCTACCACTAGTCACTACTTTTCTAAAGATAATGCATATCAACCAATCATAATAAAAATACATGCTAAAGTTGCTATGAAATTATCTAGTTAATTCACACTCTAATCATGACTATGTAGTCTTAGGGTCAACAGAAAAGAGAAAATGTTTGTTTCATTTGTTTTATTCTTTCTCTCATTTTAGTTGAAAACTTAAAACAAAGCAAGAAACAAACTAACATAAAAACACACATGCATAAAAAGTAATATGGAAATGTAAAGAAAAGAAATTTACTTCCCTTGAGTTGCCTCCCAAGAAGTTTCTTAGTTTAGGGTCGATGGATCGAATCCATGTTTCCTCCTCACGTGAAAAAATTGTGATCACATGTAGCTCCTTCACGTGAGGTTCTTCGGGATAGCGTCTCAGTTGATGGTCTATCATATTCAGCATCTTCCCTATCCTCTAACTTTCAATCTTGACTAGGTCCATACACTCTAGAAAGATCTCAAATGCCTCTTCGCCTTTTTCTTCCTCATTTAATTCTTCCAATCTAATATGTAAAGACATAAGCAATTCGTTGAAGATTGACCTCAAAATTCTTAAGCTCCTCATCACTTTGTAAAGTTTCTGCAAAAACGTTTATTAGGTACGACAATTTGGGTTGATACGACTGCTCCTCTTCCATTTGTGATTCTAGATAGTCGATTCTTGTTGCCATTTCACCCATTTGGCTTAACAAGTTCTGGTTTCTAGATGTTATTGTTGAATGAAAAATAACTACTAGTTTTAGGCTCAAAACTGCAAGTATACGGGTCGCAATTTATAGTAAAAGAGGATATCGATCCCACAAGGATTATACTTAGACACCACTTAATTTAGATTGATCTTTGTTTATAAACCAAATTTTTAAATGGATATAGATTAGAAAATTAAATTAAATTAAAGAACTAATAATGCACAAATGATAACACAAAATGCAGAAACTTGAAATTCAAGATTTTAACAACTAGAGATCACTTTTTTCTGTCTTATCTCCCTCTTATTTTATTAATTGAATTATGCTTCACCTAAGTTGTCCTAATGTATTAACTACCCTCTATAGGTTTAATTAATTGTCCCTAACCAAATTAAATGGAATTGATTAAGCAATCTCTCAATCTACAAAATCAATCCACCAATTCAACTAGTTGTTAAGTTATCCTGTGGGTGATCAATTAATTAGCCAAGATCTCTCATCTAACTAATCAATTAACTTGATGAATGTACGTCTATAGGGTGCCAATTCTCATTGTATAATCCTACACAAATTACCCAACTCAATCGCTCAATATATTGCAAGGTATAAGTACATCATTCATCAAAAACATCATTCATTGAAATTAATAAAATAAGAGTTTAACAAAAAGTTTAAAAGTAATCTCTACTTATAAATCAGCCACTCATGATGTCAATAACATCCCCCAACAATCAAATAATTCATCAAACAAATCAAAGTTGTGAATGCCACATCGGACTTGGTACTGGATTGGGTTTTGGTACGATATTGTACAGGTACCGATCAATATCGGGTACCGTTTCTGATAATTTTTTAAATTTATGAAATAGTCCTTTAAATTTTTTAAAATTTGCAAAATAGTTCATTGGTATATTGTACAATTGTATACTGTATACTTTACAAGTTTACATCAACCCTGTTTACAAAAATCATAATAATAAATACTAATCACAATGAATAATTTAATATGAAATAACAATAATTTTAAATATTTTACATATAAGTAATAACCACATTTAATATGAAAAACAATCATTATAATATAAATATAAAAATAAGAATAATACAAAGTATTTAAAATATTATAATACTACAATTTCATCATTTTAATAAATAATAATTACATCAAAACATCCAATAAAAAGAACAATAAATATCCTTAACTATTACAATTTCATCATGATGAGGAAACAATCAAGTTGAAGTTAAACCTGAAACAAAAATATTTACAATTACATCGCATATATAGAATTTAACATAAACTGATAAACATCAAATATAAGTAAAATTAAAAGAAGAGGAAAAAATAATATGGAACGAAATTCAATCGTCAATGGGAGGATACCCGCTATAATTGCACTGACCCCAGTTATCATTTAGTATAAAATTTTTATCATTGAGAGGAGCGTCATCATCATTGTCATTCAAATTTGATGCACCAAATGACATGTCAATGCTTTCCCATCCAAGATTATCTTCCAAGTCATTAACATCTAACAAATTCGGTTCTTCAAAAACCTAATCCACCAAAAGATCAATATTATCAATGAAAATTAGATCAGTTAAACTACTTGTACTAATAAGATTCCTAGTAAACAATAAATTTTAATTATTAGAAAATTATAAGAAATCATATCGAAAATAATAATGATAATAATGATAATAACATATCTTTCCCGACAATTCCCAACAATTTCCATTTCCAACAATCACAAAAAATTCATATAATAATTTCCGTTTCTAATAATTCCCAACAATTCTCATTTCTAACAATCACAAAACATTCATATAACAATTTCTACTTCCAACAATCACAAAACATTCATAAAACAATTTCTATTTCCAACAATTCCTAGCAATTCCCATTTCCAACAATCACAAAACATTCATAAAATAATTTCCAACAATTCCCATTTCCAATAATCACAAAACATTTATGTAACAATTTCCATTTCCAACAATCATAAAACAATTTCCATTTCCAACAATTTCCATTTTCAACAATCACAAAACATTAATAATTTCCAACAATGAAAAAACATTCATATAACAATTTTCATTTCCAACAATCCCCAGCAATTCTTATTTCTAACAATGACAAAACATTCATATAACAATTTCCATTTCCAACAATTCTCATTTCCAACAATCCCAAAATATTCATAAAATAATTTCCAATTCCAACAATTTCCAACAATTCTTATTTCCAATAATCATAAAACGTTCATATAGCAATTTTCATTTATAACAATTTTGAACAATTCCCATTTCTAATAATTACAAAACATTCATATAACAATTTTCATTTTCAGCAATAAAAAAACATTAATAAAACAATTCTCATTTCCAACAATCACAAAACATTCATAAAACAATTTCCATTTCCAGCAATTCCCAACAATTCTCATTTCCAACAATCACAAAACATTCATAAAACAATTTCTAATTCGAACAATTCCCAACAATTCCTATTTCCAATAATCACAAAAAATTCTTAAAACAATTTCTATTTCCAACAATTCTCATTTCCAATAATCACAAAACATTCATAAAACAATTTCCAATTCCAACAATTCTCATTTCTGATACAACAATTCCCATCTTCAACCATCACAAAACAGTCATAAAACAATTTCCATTCCTAACAATTCTCATTTCCAACAATCACAAAACATTCATAAAACAATTTTCATTTACAACAATTTCCAACAATTCCCATTTCCAATCATTACAAAACGTTCATATAACAATTTCCATTTTCAACAATTCCCAACAAATCCCATTTCGAACAATCACAAAAAATGGGATATAATTTAATTATTAGAAAATTATAATAAATTATATCGAAATTAATAATGATAATAAATATCTTTCCCGAAGCTTTATATTGTATTGAACAAAAACCAAGTCATGCAACCTTTTATGTTCCAATCTATTCCTTTTTTTGGAGTGGATAAATTCAAATGGGCTCCATTTTCGTTCATAGCCTGTTGCACTCACACATTGACTTAAAATCTGAATTGCACACCTTTTCAATTCTATAACACCATTTCCAAATTGATCTCACTAAGAAACTGTAAGTTATAAGTTAACAAAAGAAGCGTTATAAACAAAATAAAGTGATAATTAATTTTCAACAAATAAGAAAAAGGAAATAACTAATACCTGGAGAAAGTTTTCCTCTTTGTTGAATAGAAATCGACATTCCAAAATCCCCATAAGATAACTTATAAAGCTCCATTTGTGAGCTTAATAGATCTTGCATCACATCAATGTTAACAATTGTTGTAATAGTTAAAATTATTCCTCTATTAACTTCAGCTTGCTTACTAGCATCCAGTCTAAAATAAATACTAGGATTAAAAAATGTCTCATTTGCAAACAATAGAGAAGAAAGTTGTCTTTCCCTTCTCTCATTAATGATTGAAAGATATGGTGTGTACAAAGAAGACCTATGTTTTAGATTGGCCTTAATTGCTTCCGTTGCTTTTTCCATGGCATAAAAAATATAACCTATTGTTGGCTTTTCTTCACTATCAGCCAAGCGAAGCACCCTTACCAAAGGCTCACAAACTCGGATAACAAATTGACATTGAGACCAAAATTCTCTATCTTCTAGTATAATATTACAAACCTCCACTCCAACATTAGGCCTATCATACTGAGATGCAATCCACTTATTACTTGTAAACATTTGTCTTAACTCTTTCTTCATCGAAAAAAAAGACTGAAGTGAAAAGAAATTTGATGCAAATCTTGTCACAATAGGTCAACACAAATTCCTACTATTGGTAAATGCCTTTCTTATCAAATTCAATACCCATGCACAATTATAAATGAGATTTATCACCTTTTTAGCTTTCTGCATAGTCTCATCAATAACAGGAAAATACCTAGGATCTTTTATATTCTCCAGCATTATGTCAATGTAATGTGCAACACAAGGAGTCAAAAAAAATTATACGTACTTTGCAACCTTTTCCCTGCCGCTTTATAAGCAGAATTACTTAGTAATAAACTGAACAATGTTTTCTGGCCCTACTTCATTCACAACTTAATCAAATATCACAAACAAAGTCTCAGTATTTCTAATAAGGCCAGATGCATCAATAGATTTCAAAAACATAGAGCCATTTGTAGAATAAACTAAAAAATTTATAATAAGCTCTTGTCTCCTATTTTTCCAACCATCACACATGATTGAACATCCATAAGTACTCTAATTCACTCTTCTTTCAGCCAAATAACTTCTAATTTCAGAAACAAAACAACTCAAAAATTTGTCTCTTAAGTCATCAATCTTGGACCTTTGTATCTTGGACCATAAGAGGTTATTGCATCCATCATAAGTTGATAATAATAAGATTGAGAAGCATTGAATGATGAACTTTTATCATACCACCATCTAGCTACTGCCATATTGACATTGTGAGCCGCATCTCTTGATTGCATTACACTACGAATTGAAGGTTGAGTTGTAATACCCCCACTGCTATAAGGTACATACCGAAGCACCCTTATGACATTCCAGTACATACCCTATTACAACGACGTGTTAACTAACACACTTTCACTTTATTACATGACAATTAATCCAACTTAATCATGGCATTAACTATTACAAGAAGTCACCAAATTTTTTTAAAAAACAAATTTCCTCTTTTCATTTCATAAATCTGAATGTAGATACATTGTAGCTTTCAAAAATCTGTACATGTACATCATCATATCCTAAAACAAAATATACTTCATGAAAGAGGAAATACAAAAGATCTAACTAAATCCTTCAGTCTAGCTAACCAACCTTTGAGCCATATCTTCTTCACAAAAGTATCAGAATTAAACTTCTTGTAAGGTCTCTCAGTAGCTAGAATCCTCTCTCGGTCCTGAAATGTCAATGTACAATTTTGGTTGAGTTTTGCGAACTCAGATGAGGTAACCATCATCGATGGTTCATTCAATTCATGCAACATATCATTTCACATAACAAATAATTCACATCATTGCAATTTTTTTTCATATAATATCACATATCACATTTTCATTTAACAGTAATACAATTGCATTTCAATCAATCAAACATACTTAATAAAAATTATATGGAATGCACAAGTGATTCTTTTCCAATTATTACGTTGTTGTGACCGAGTGCCTAAATTGTCCTGTATCCATTGTAGATACTGGGCTCATTTATACTGTCCGTTATCTGTTGGGGATACAAGGCTCATTTTACATAGTGAGCCTTTGGTTCTTAATCACATTCAGAACTTTGAGCTCGTTTTCGGTGGCTACTCAGGTCACTCTCATTATCTAATCAGGCATACATGTATGGAATGCATCTAATAATCAATCAATCAATTCAAGAAACAATTAGTTCTTCCCATTCATATACAAGTAGCACTTCAATATCTCATCCATA
>JAOQMS010043784.1:0-11262 GCA_027563885.1 Erythroxylum longipes
TTCATATTTTTATTGATAATTAATTTTAATTTATTAAATATATAATCTTGAATTAAATTATTCATAATTTTTATTAACAATTAAATAATATATATTTAAATGATAGTAAATCAGATTATAATAAAACAAAAACAGGAAACAAAAACCACTTTTATGATTTTCATAATTTATGAAAACAGGAAGAAACCAAAACCAAAAATTAAAACTAAAAATTCAATCAAACAAGTTTTTTTACTGAATTTGAAAACAAAAATTAAAAACAAAAAACAAAAATGGAAACAAACAGCCCCTAATTTTTTAATTTACTATTTTTAAAATTTTTAATTAAATAGTTATATGTTAAAAAATTTTATTAATATTTTATTGATGTAACTTACGTTACAATTTGATACTTAGATTGGTTTTTTAAACATAATTTACTTAACCGGCCTTGAGGAGGGGTTCAAAAATAAATGTAAGCATGAATAATTGTACTAGTTACAACGTCAGTGAGCAAAGGATTGCTTCTGGAAAGAGGAATACTGAGTGTTTTTATCTGGCAACTCTAATTCGATACAGTAGAAGCAAAATGTGAGTACTCCAAGATGAAGATGCGGAGCTCTGACAAGGATATATTCTTAATGTTGATTACTACCGAACCGTGTACATTCAGGATGAGTTTACATTTTCCGAAACTTGGATCAACCCCTCGATGAACTATTGAGAACTTTGGAAGCACAACCTGGTGCTCGAGAAGTTTGGAGACTATTGTAGATATGGAGGCCCTTAAAGCCTCGAGTTTGGATGGGCTGAATCTTATACTTTACTAGAAACGTTGACACTTGGTTGGAGGCAAACTGAATCTTGTAGCTGTCACAGAAGGAAGAAGGTAGGAGAGAGAAGACAGAGAGGCCTGTCTCTGTCTTTGCAACTTCAGAAAAACGAAGTCTGTCTGCGACAGCAGAAAAACGAAGTTATTGTTCCCAACGAAATCGCGCTCTGCGATAGAGATTGAGAATATTAATTATTTTCATCATACAAATCATTTTCTAGATATTTTAATTATTTTTGTCATATAAATAAAATACTAGTAGGTAGTCACTGCATAAATGCGCAGCGAGATCTTCAAAACGATAATGCCAGTTGAACTAAAATGTGCAAAATAGAATTTACTTGGATAATGAATTTACTTGGATAATATTTATAAGTTGTTTATTATATATTTGTAATATGTCGAATATATGTGGAAGTATATTTAAATAAAGAGGTAAGATAAATAGTAAAAAAAGTAGGGAAAAAAAATAAAGTTAACGTTATGAACTAACAGTGTTAACTAATCATTAACAAAATTTATATGTTAAGGTTGTCTTATATATGGTGAAATTTATAAACAAAATCATAATAAATCACACGTTCATAACAAGTCGTAGAAAATTTCATAATAGAAACCACACGTTGTCCATTTCAAATAGCATAGTTAATAGTGGTAAGCAAATTTAGGTTGCTAATTCCTTTGTTATAGGAAATATAGGAATAATATCCGCTAAATTCTTGTTGATTTTATAGAGCAAGTTATCAAAAATTGAATTCATCAACATGTACGTTTATTTTATCTAAGACATCTCTTAAAAGTTATTTGAAATTGTTGATAAAATTACATTAAAAAAAGTTAGATTTTTTTGTTTTTTTCTTTAATAGTTTTTACATAAAGGTGTAGTATTTTTTAGAATTATGAAATTTTGACAATGAAACTTACCAAATGCTTATTTTTATCGACTTAACACAGACAATTATAAAGAAATTTCAACGAGGAGGGCTCGTCTACCAAGTTGTGAGAGTCAAAACTTTTTTCGTTTTTTAAAAAAGTTAGAACCTTAATAACAATACAACACGCAATTCCTTTAAGCATTGATATGATAAGTGATGTCACTATTTTGAAAAGAAATTTTAACAAGAAAATATCCACCAAAATTGGACAAGTTATTTATTAAATAGGACATCCACTTGGTTGCATGTAAATTCAACATATATCCAAACAAACTAGAATAGATAGTAGCAAAGCAAACTGATTATGATAAAACCATTATAGGTAAACATCAGTAGAAATGATAGGGCATTTTAACATTCCGGAAACTAACCTTCAATATCATCTCCAAAATCAAAATCTAAGATGTTCCTTGTAGAGCTGAAAAATGATTTAAGCGCACCACTGGGGACATCATCAATAGAACTTATGGTTATACATCTATCTGTAAGTAAAAGTAAAATGTAAAATCCACGAGACATCTTGCATATTCCATTAGCAACTTACTTTCCGTATATTACCAAGGTATAGAGGATGACGGTGGAATAATAATGTGAAATTACTCATACATGAAGGTTACCTTGTAGCCTTTGCGTAGAAATTTCAGTGAGCTCCCCTTTTTCTATTGCAATCCTAGGACCTTTAACAATTCTTCTTTTTTTTGGGGGGCATACCCATTATTCGGTTACAATGACGAGATCATTTTAAAAGAAAAAAAACAAGTTATGGTTTATATGGAAGTAGAACATCAAGAAGAGTGCCTTATAAAGCGGTATCGTTAATTAATCGTTAAAAAATTACATGATTATGTTTTGTTAGATACTATGAAAAAAGTTAATGATAATCTAGGCTTTTTCGTGCGCTCATCAACAGGAACATCTGAGGTCGGTGTCGATTCTGGTCCAGTTTCTTCGAATCTTTTGTCTAGACATTATTTAACTCTTGAAGAAGAAACAAGAATATCTTCTGAAAATATAAAAAAGAATCAAAGTATGTTAGTGATATAGTATAAAAGTGAAGATCACCTTGTTTATAAGAATGTTGAACGAACAAATAATAACAGTAAAGATTTTATTGAACTTAAAATTGTTTGAAAATGCTAAATAATAAATAACAGTAGACGTGGCAATCTATTGATAGTAAATGAGTGAATAGTTCTTCATAGGCCGACCAATGAAATATGCAGTTTAGAAAGGATAGATGTTTATGGAAAAAATATAACAAATACAATAATTGATAGATAGTAATACAAGTCATGCGTAGGAATTCATAAAACATGAGGTGATCATAAAAGATGAATTGATGTACGTTAAATTATAGTTATATAAATACTGGTAAAAGTTGAATAGACATATATGGATTAAAGTTCAAATTATAAAATGTAAATATTATGAAGTAGTTTGAAGGGTGAGATGTAAAATGTTAGTAACAATGAATTTTAAATAAAAGGTATATAGTTAGCTATTTTAAAGTGTGTTTAGAATTCATGATTGTGGTTTTTCGTGCAATCATCACCAAGAAAATCGAAAGTTATCAGTAGTTCTAGTTCATTGTATAGTTTCATGAATAAAAAACGAAAAAATGTTTTAATAAATAATGATAGGTACCTGAAATAGTTGAAAGTGTCATTTCAGCATTGTTATTATCTCTTTTTTTGTTTTAAGTTGAACCTTGCTCTAATTCAGCATCATCAGTTTGGCGGTAATAAATAACAATAAAACATTGCCTTCCATCCAATGGTTGGATCTGAACAGGTTTGATATGAATGAAAAAGGTTTTGTCTTCAATTCAGCATGGACCTTATCAAGAGGAAGTTCAATACTCTTTTTACCAAAGAGAAAAATTAAGATCATTAGTCATATAATAAAGATGTCATAAAATAATCAAATGTATTTTTATTTGTAATAAGTATAAAAATATAACTTGGTTGGAATATTGTATAGCTTCAACTGCACTGAAGTTCAACAGATTTTTGGCAAGTTCACTAAAAATGGATGCTGTCACAGTTCCTGCGTTGTCAGTCAAATCAATATCATACCTGCATCTACATTTAAAAAGGAAAGTAAATGACAAATGTATAATTGAATAAATAAAGAATATTATAAAGTTGTATTTAGAATTGATATGAATAATCTTAAACTTAAGTTAACATACAAGTATCCTGGCATATGTTAAAATCATATGAGGGTATATTTTGAAGGGGACATAAAAAGAACTTGATTGTTCATGACATGAGGGGCTTGTTTATCCCTTATTTTAAAAAAGACAAACAATTGAAAAGGAAAAAAGGGAAGAAATGTATGGGTTCAGTTAGATGTTTTTCCTTGTAAGAATTACATGTAAATGTAACTCCATATGTAGCTGCGGTCGATTTTTTTTTTTTTTGCAACTCATATACCAATATTTTTGCAGAATGTGTTGAAAGGAAATATGAACTTTAATTCATGCTGTCTAGAAAGATACAAATAGATGTTCATCAGGAATATTCAAATAAGATAGATAATATGTGAGGAAAAAACTTCATAGTAGAATATAAAATGTATGTACCTTGTCGATGGACTTTAGGAAAATGATTTTTGAAATTTTTTGATTTGATCCAAAAGATATATCAGGATCATATTTGAGGTAAGTCTGTTGGGTAATAAGGTCTTTTAGCTGTTTGTTATTATGTTACGCCATGGGAAAATGGTAATTATAAGCATAAGTATAAAAATATCTAAAAATGGGTACACAAGTTTGTTTGTTGTAAAAGTAAAGATGGGAAACGTGGAAGCACCAATTTTTAAAATCTGCAACTTCTAGTATTGGCGGATCAATGAAAATTGCAAAATCAAACCATGTGGACAATGTAACACCTAAAAATTTAAAATTGTAAGCCTAAAATGAATATACAAGAATAAATATAAGAAATATAATTGTATGATGAAAACGAAATAGAATTACCATTATAAAAGTGAACTTTTAGCCTATGACATGCAACTACAGGATAAGTATGTAAGGTCTGTGCAATTTGTTGGCCTTCATTTGCAACAAAAGCGTCCCACGTTGACAGTATGATGGTTTGTTGTCTAATATAAAAACGAAAAATGTCAAAAGAATCAAATGTTATCGGAGTTCATTAGTTGCAGAGAATATTAGGGAATATAAGATACTGTTTGTTAGCAAGAACAAAATTTTGGACAGTTAAAACTTTTCCGTCTTTGTTGAAGCACCTTATATTCAAAACTTGAATAACGACAACCAAAATATCTATCATATGCTAAGGATAAGTACAACAGGATGTAATGGAAGAAAAAAAAGTTGTTGAGAGAAACAGATAAGAAATCTAATTGACTCATTTTTTCTTGTTATTGATATAGTTGATGAGATCTGTAAAGGATGTATAGGTGAATTTCCTTGGTTGGATGTCATCGTCATTAGTTACAGGCTGTGCGACTTGTAATGATCCATTGAATATTCATTCAAGTCTTCAAGTTGTGATTGAGGTGGAATTGGTTTAACAATGCCATTAGAAATGATATAACTTTTATAAGGCTGCAAAATGGGGCTCATCCTTTGGATATCATTGTTAAATATGATAGCTTCGACTCGTGATCGCTGTTGGAAAAAACAAAATCCAAATAAAGAGAAATTATTCTGGTGATAGAGAAAATTAACAAATTCAAATTTTGATACAATGAAATACTAAAATTTTAAACTAGAAATGGTAATGACATTTTATAGAAAAAAGGGCATAGGAACAGAAAAAAAAGTTCGAATATTTCATGAAATTAGTAGTAGTGTAAAGAGACTAATAGAAATTCTAATTTCATATTTAGATCAACTATTATTTTCTAAAGTTAGTGCAAAAAGGAACATGTTTAATGAAGAAAGTATAATTGTTGTACCTCTAAATAAAAAAGATAAACTTTTGTCCCCTCAACGACTTGGTAGGTGATGTAGCAATTGTTGTTTTTCTTGGATGGTTACTTTATATGACCACCGCTCAATATTAGGTAAAATATCCTTGATCAATAAACGTTTCTCCATCCTATAAAAAGAAAATGGTTAAGAAAATATTGACATACTAAATATTTTTTTTGTAGATAGAATGAAACTAAGTACACTTGAACAAAACAATGAATATACCTTTTGCTTATTTTTTATGTTATAATTTAGACAATTGGAAAATTTCACGGAATACAATATTCCTTGTTTTGTGATCAATTTTTGAAGACTCAAAAGTGACTGAAATAATTAGAATTTTAACCGATTCAGGAGTTCTAGCTCTTGCCAAAGCAACATACAATTGTCCATATGAAAATATGGGCTAACGAAGATAAATTCCTACATAATCAAATGTCTGACCTTATGAATTATTTATGGTCATCGTAAAAAATAAACGAACAGGGAACTGTGTTCTTACAAAAGGAATCCCATTCTTTTCATGTTCAGAAGACTGTAGAGGAATCTTAGGTATGAAAACTATTTTTCCTTTATGAGGTCCAAAAACAATCTCTGCAAAAATTGTGTGCTCTTTTAGTTGTCTAGATATCAATCTTGTGCCATTGCACAAACCCTCTGTTGGATTCAAATTTCTTAGAAGCATGATCGGAAAACCTTTTTTCAGTAATAATTTGTAAGGAGGTAGAACTTTAGGATTTAGAGAATGAGAAAATCCTCATAATCTGCTTGATGTCTTCGGTCAACTGTTTTGTCAAAACTTACAGATGAATGTAGATTTCCAAACAATTTATTGATCAACATGTCCTTAATTTCATCAACACTGCTGTTTATTGGATAGAGTACGCATCTATTTATCATCTGATACATATAGGATGAATATATGGTTAAGTCAGGGAAGACGTTTTCAACTAACCTGGTGAAATCAACAATGCATTGGAAAGACGTTAAAAAAATTTCTAAAGAAACAATAAAATGGACAGTAAATGATAAGATATAAAAAGTATAAACTGTTGAAAGATTCATCCTTGTTATGATAAGGAATAACCAGTTGTTCGGGTAAGGATATCTGATCTTGCTCATCAATAGGTTCTATATCTTCTCCTACCCTTAATAAGAAATCGTAAAAAGCTGGATTTGATATAGCTCTCATATTTATTGTTAAAGATAATTTACCTATTTGTGGGCAGAGATGTGAATTTACAAGACTTGAATCAATTAACTATTCTTTTGTGGCCTGGTCTATAACAAGTAAGGTTTGACGAAAATCACTGCCAAAAACAACAATCTTTCCACCAAAAGGCTGATTGGACTCCGTGATATCTTGCAGCAAATCATCAAATGCTTTAATGGCTTGTCGTTTTGCCATTGAAGCCTCGTCCCATAAGATGAGACTGGATTCAAATATCGATTTTGCAATATTGCTCTGATTATTTAACTTACAAACTTTCTTCTTTGAAAAATCAAATGGGATCTTAAATCTTGAGTGTGTTATCCTACCACTAGGAAGTACAGATCCTACAACACTTGATGTTGCAACAGCAATTGCAATATGACCCTGTGATTGTAAAATTGTAAGAAGTGTTTTGTACAAGAAAGTCTTCCCAGTTCCACCTAGACCATCAATAAAAAAGTTGCAACCATTTGAACCAAAACTGAATCTAAAATCAAATCAAATATGTATTTTTGTTCCCTATTCAACTTTGAATGTAACAATAAATCTTCTGGATCAAGTTGTATATTTTTCTCACTTTGTATTTCTCTAGTGAGATGCTCATGTTGATTAGATGTAAAATCAAACTCTGTAAAATGATAATCAGTCAAGCTCTTCCCCATTTGTTCAAGGGATCTATTAATATCCTGGAGGGTCATCCTCGTAATGTCCTCAGATGTATATGAATTATCAGAGGAAGCATGCTAGTAATCAGAATAAAGATAATGTTTAAATGTTTCCCAAAGTTACTTAGGATTTGTTGGTGAACAATAGAATAAGAGTGTAGCAAATAAAAGTCTAAGCAAAGCTGGCCTCTGAAATAAAGCAGCCTCCTCAAGAGTTTGTTCTATATAAGAATCAGATGCTAGCAAGCCTAATTTTAATGCAGCCTCCCTAAAACAACTTGTTTTTTCACCATCAACAGTCAATAAGTGATCAAATGATGTTGGTCCTTTAACATGTATAAGTAATAACCTTAGGTAATACCTCTGTCCTTCTTTAAGGTTAACAGTAACCAACCTTCCTATAACTTTCTTTCGGCTCCTTTCTGACCATGTTCTTGTCTTTAGGGTCCAAACAAAATGTTTTGAAAAATTTTTATACAAACATTTCAGCTTCTTAACATTTTTATTTGTCAAATTCATTTTGAAGAATTTAGTTAACATTGTTCTTGAAAAGTCAATTTTTCTCAACAAATAGGACAAATATGAATTTCTGTCAAAGGGGATAGATTGTTGATCGGGAAGATGAACCTGAAGAACATAAATTGATGGACTAATCTCTGCTAGATGAAACTCATATATATGCTAAAATGCCAATGGCGAAATCCAATGATCTTCGTAGAAATTACTGATTTCATCAATATCAATAGTGGTCTCTTGATCAACAATACTAAAATTAACAAGATCATAGCCCTCGAAGACATACTTATACAAGTATTTAACAAGCTTAACAGTAAAACATATTTCAACATTTATGTGGAAATCAATGAGAAGCAAAAGGTACGGACTGTGAGGAACCACCCATTTATTATCAACCTCGTGCCTAGAAATCTTTACTTTTCAACCATCATCTCGTCTTCTATAACATGCATAACTGTCCTCACCGTGGAGAATAAAAGGAGCAAAATTTTTATGATAATGGTTCTTGCACACACCATTTCTTATGTAAGAGTTGTCTTTATTCATATGACCATAAGGACCGTGTATCATGTGTTTAATGACAAGAGAATATAATCGCAAATTTTGAACAAGGTTTGGTATTTTAGTAGATATGATTTGGTCATAAGATTTTGGATTAAGTAATTTGGAATGCGGTTTAAGTATCAACAACAAATGAGCACGAGGGAAGTCACGCTTTTGGAACTCTATAATATAAACATATGCAACAACCTCTCCAAAGATTTGTTTCTTGATCAGTTCATTTTTAAGGATCTCAAATTTAACTCTAAAAACTCTCGCCAGTAACTCAGGCCTATCTTGTGGCTTTTCATGAAACTCAAGGTTATCCTGAATCTCCTTCCACATTGGGTTGTAAGTCATGGTGAGGAAAATGTCAAGTTTACCATACTTCTGTAGACGACTAATTCAATAACCTTCAGTTTGACCAATGGCAATATTATCTAAAACACCCTGCAATATCTCTATCCTTATCTCATTTTGTCTCTTTCTATGAAAATTAAGTCTAGCTGTTTCAATCTTTATATAACCACCCACAACAAATTACTGAAGTAGCCTTAAGCTGTGAAGCAGCATTGACTCATCATGTTCTTTTATTTGGAGCCTATAATAATAATACTCTCTAGCAGAAACAGTTCCTTCTTCACAGTATTCTTAACCAGTAACTAAAAATTATACAAACCAATCGAATAAATAAAAGCATAAGATTAGACAACATTATAAAAATGAAGTAGGATAAGAAAACATTGCCTGTATTCTCCGTACTAAATAAATTAGATGGATCAGTAAAAGAACTTAAATTAATGTCACATCCCTGATTTGGAGCATTGTTTCTCATTCTCTTTGAAAACAAACTCTTAATTCCACGATGCCATCTAGATTCATCATGAGGAAATAAAAGAGGATACTGTAGGGGATTATAACAGGCATAGTAAGATTTGATTCTATAACTTGTGCCTGAATGACTATAGACTTGGATGTGTGGAGAATGATAAACCCTTTCATCATCCATCTCAATCCATATAGCAGCTACTTGTGATGCAGTATGAAGATTGTATACACCTTGATCAAGGCCAGGATAACACCTCAAAACTATTGTATGATTGTCAAGTGTTGGAATGTAGCGCCCCCTTACCGAAGGGTATACACCGGGATGCCCGGAGGTCATTCCGGCATATAACCTAGGATAAGGGCACGCTACGTTCACTTACTACATTCACTTCACATGGTATGGTATCATATTTCATTATAAAGCATCGTATGGAAAAATCACAATATTTAAAACCCAACATTTTCCTCATTTCATTTCACAAACTCAAAAGTCTATATTTTATTTTTCAACACTTACTACATGTACATCATTAAACCTAGTACAAAAGTACTACATGAAAGAGGAAAATTCACATAGTCTATCTGATCTGCCCAAAAATCCCAACTGACTGACCTTTGAGTTATGACTTCTCTTGCCGAAATCACGTAGAGCCTCTCACTCGATAGAGTCGTCTCTCGGTCCTGAAAAGACCATGTTGCAATTTTGGTGAGTTTTGCGAACTCAATGAGATAACCATCATCGATGGTTCACTCAATTCATGAATCACATTATTTCACATAACTTATAATCACATTGGATCACATACACTTAATCAATCATGTCACATTGTACATTTAACACTTTATAATCATTCAGATCTTACATTAGCAATGCACATGAGACTCACTTTCTTTCATATTGTTGTGACCGAGTGCCTATCACAGACTTATACAAATATTGGTCCACAGGGCTCAATCCGACAAAATCATGGAGTTTAGCTCTACGTGCCAAATCAGAAAAGTCACGGAGTAAAGCTCTACGTGGAAGCGCTTCATAATGGCAACTTAAGTCACAACGCCTTTATCTGAGTAAGCATTTTATGAAATGCAATAATTTCTGAATACCTCATATATCATAATCTTATATGAATGTTCTGACAAAATTTCAGAGTCATCAGACCTAAGTCCGGCATTCAACTTTCGTTGAGAATCAAATGACAAATTCATTTCAAATGCACATTTATTTCATCTCATTCACATACAAGTAGCACTTCAATATCTCAATCCAATATCACAGTCATCGAATCTCCATGTCCGGAATCAACATTCAAGCCACATTCATTCAATTATTTTTAACAGACTTTAAACAAGCAGAAATTAAGTGAGACCATCTAGGTTACTCACAAGTTACTCCCGAAGCTAATACCTAGAAGTGCCGGCAACGTCTGGAAGTTGACGTTCCAACTGTTCCTCTATAATAAAATAATACACACATATATCACAATCTGCACAATTATGCATGTTCATTAATGCACATATATGGAATGAATTATGTACAATGCATGTTCATGACAATCCCGGGTATCATTCCATCAAGGTTATCATAAACACAATCAAATATCGAAACTCACTTAACTAGCGTTGTTCGTAGGGTTTATACCTCAACAACCCATTTGAATCCAATTTCATAACCTAAGGAGTCATTTCAGATTTTTCTCCAAACTTTGACTTTCAAGTCTACTATTCACGTTTAATCAGAGAGTGTAATTTATATAATTTGGTCATATAAGCAAAAAGTAGACGAAGCAAAAGTAGACAAAACAGAAGCAGACGAA